>JAQBSW010011780.1:0-18910 GCA_029291075.1 Eudiplozoon nipponicum
GATGAATTGCCTTTTCTACACTCTACAATTCTTAGTTTATACTGACATATGTAAGTAATTAATGGGTCAGGTGTTTATATCAAGACCGCAACCTTGATTATAATAATTATTATCACCACCCGCGCAACCAATGTTCGTTTAATTATATAAATGTTCATTTCAATACCACTTCCCCATGTAATGTGGTGTCTGTTCAGTAATGACAGATTGGGCATGGTTAGTTGGAACTTTGGGTCTAAATGGATGCCATATGAGCTCCACCTAAAGGAAAAATTGACTAACCAAGTTACATTAGTTAGTATATAACTGAAAATTGTGTGTAGTGTAGTGTGCGGCAGGATAGCTCAGTGGTTAGAGCACCAGATTCCGAAGCAGACGTGCCCAGGTTCGTATCCTGTCCGCGGCAAATTCTGGCCAGTACTTGATGAGTTCCCAATAAGGACGAAACCGGTCTACTGGATGAATTGCCTTATCTACACTATACAATACTTAGTTTATACTGACATATGTAAGTAATTAATGGGTCAGGTGTTTATATCAAGACCGCAACCTTGATTATACAATTGTTACCACCACCCGCGCAACCAATGTTCGTTTAATTATATAAATGTTCATTTCAATACCACTTCCCCATGTAATGTGGTGTCTGTTCAGTAATGACAGATTGGGCATGGTTAGTTGGAACTTTGGGTCTAAATGGATGCCATATGAGCTCCACCTAAAGGAAAAATTGACTAACCAAGTTACATTAGTTAGTATATAACTGAAAATTGTGTGTAGTGTAGTGTGCGGCAGGATAGCTCAGTGGTTAGAGCACCAGATTCCGAAGCAGACGTGCCCAGGTTCGTATCCTGTCCGCGGCAAATTCTGGCCAGTACTTGATGAGTTCCCAATAAGGACGAAACCGGTCTACTGGATGAATTGCCTTTTCTACACTATACAATTCTTAGTTTATACTGACATATGTAAGTAATTAATGGGTCAGGTGTTTATATCAAGACCGCAACCTTGATTATAATAATTCTATTTAAACAACTTTAGATAGGCTTATGATTGATTCATTTAGCAATAGTCACTGGTATTACAAGAAATAGGCGTGAGTCACGCATATGTATGTACATAAATGCGACGTCTGCAGGTAAGTATAATAACAAACGTGTGTCATCATCATCATAATCATGTCCAGCCACACAGAAGTCAAGTGAATAATGTTTCACTACCATATAACCATAAGGAGTGAAAAAAAGTATATAAGTGAATTTAGACAAATTATTAGTGAGATTTACGAGAGAGTGAGAGAGAGAGAAGGAATACCTTGCTACTATGAGTAAATTTATTAGGATAACTCACAGAAACGAGGCAAACTAAACCTCTCCACAACACCATTATGGCCAAGTTAGCATTCGGGCAAGGCGACATCAGCAACACAGCTTTCTTGCAGCTTTCACTGTATCACGTCAAAAACAGAACCTCGCGGCTACCTTTGCCCTAATAAGAAAACAAAGTTACGAAGATGACTCTACTAGACATCTGAAATAAGATCGCCACTGAGCTCAATTCGATGCCATATCACTAAGGGTATCTAACCAAGAACTACAATGCGCACGAGGACTCCACCCTGGCAGACGAGTGGGTCCTATACTACACAATTTGGATGTAAGTGATTTCAATTGTTTCTAACACCACGCACAAATCTAAAAAGCTGAAAGCAATTAAGTATCAAAACCCAGAGCTGTAAGTGGTTCAGTAGAGAGGTTTGGTGCATTTGCTCCAGGCTCTCTAAAAGCCTAAAGTATGGGGTCGTGTGTGTGCGCGTGTGTTCAAAGAAATGAGGTCTCAGTTAGATGTGTATGCATCAATTTCTATGCAATCGGACTATCTGAAGGTGCATATCGTCAAGTGCATGAGACAAAGAGGCATTCATATTACTTCAATATTGCAGTCACCGAATTATTCGCGTTGATTTAGAAAATCGCTTCAGCCAGAAAATCATAACGCTGCCAGGTTTTCTTTCCTCGAAATATTGATCTCATTTGCGTTGCATTAATCATATGGTCTGATGACAAATACGTTAAACTTTATACTGCGAAGTGTTCGGCAGGATGCCTTCGTGGTTAGAATAACAGACTACGAAGCAGACGTGTCCAGGTTCGAGCCCTGTTACGCGGCAAATTATTGATAGTAAGTGACGAGTTCCGAATAAAAACGAAACTTTTCTACTGGATTAATTTTCTGTTAGATAAATGAAACCACAACCAGATAGACTTGAATCCGGTAATCAACACAGCAACAAACTGCTGTTTCAGACACGACTTAACCGGGTATCATCATCACCTTTACCAACACCACCACCATCATCATCTTGACAGACAGCACTTAATGCCACATAATCGAAGTAAAAGTAAACAAAATAATAATTCTAAAGCTAATTATAAAAATTAATTTAAAGATAATAATTCAAAGGAAAAAGTAAAATGAGCGGATCTATTTGGGGGTCTATTCGCTTAGATAATAAAAAGAAACGAGGCACCAGTTATGCCACGTCAACTTAAAGGAATGGCGACGTGGGCAATACAGCTTCCGTGCGGATTTCCATGAATCTCTTCATACACAAGGCCAACGCTAAGGCGAGAAAGTTTAAAATGTTGTGATTCTACCGTGAATCAGCAACCAGGTATGGCTAGAGTAAACGCAGGAGTCTACATGTCTGGGTTAATGCCAAAAAGATGTCGATTGGATGCTATCAAACGTGTAGTTTGCACCCACCTCGGGACGAAAGAAAACCTCCGGGCCGAGAAATCGTTCATAGCCCACATCGATGGTGAAAGCGGGATGCTTTGTCGATCGATTCATCTCGTATTGTTTGATCCATTTCTCCGGTTCAGCATCGTAACGACCGAACTCCTTCGCCAAATCGGGACACACATAGGAGAAGCTAAATATGAGCATAGAAACAGAAAACACACATTGAATTGAGAATAGAGAAAATAGATTCGCAAATATTCTTGCTAGCATCTTTGCAATTTAATTTGGCTCAAAATAAATGCTGCTTATTTGTTTTTGGTAATCCCTGTCGAGGATATTGCTCGAATTCCAAAGGACAAAGGTTCACTAGCGTACAAAAAATTGCATGTTCAAATGCACTGTAGACAAGACATTTAGGGCAGAGTGAAATAATTAAGTTTAGCCTGATGGAAGTTGAAGAAAGCAGCACTTATATTGTCCGAGTTATCGATAGAACTGCCAAGTTATGTGAACCTGTCAACTACGTCTAGACCCTCACTCTGAAATCACAAAGTGTATGCGAGAGGTGGGTGATCATAGAGAGGCTACTAATTTCTTACCGAAAGACGGAGCGACGATTGTTAAAATATATTTCAAGTGAACTGGACAGAATATGCCATATCACCTGCATAATCAAGATTAATTACTCTATCGTCCGGGAGAATATCGACGCCTGCATTCTAAACGCATGCGTAACAACATCTATTATAGAATTCAAAAAGTACGCGGAAGTGGACATACTTGACGGACACCACTTTAAGAAATAAAGTTGAGCGATAATTCATTGTACACTGTAATACAACCAGAAGTGTTCATATTAAGTGCACGTATAACATGTACAGTGAGTAGCACCTTGCCATCCACTGAATCATCGCACAACCGCAGTCCCCGATTACCTGCTTTCGACAGCATTTTTTAAGTGTTGACTAATATTCCGCGCATCACATAGGAATAAGGATATCGTGCGGGTTGCTTGAAGCCAATAGCCCATCATTCTCGCCTGCAAAGAAGGCAATGGTAATTCGTGCCATACAGGCTTGACTCCAGTCGTGTCTAGGTCGTTTGCCTGGACTAACCTACACCTTATCAGCAGTTCGGGTGCATCAAATACCAAAGAGAAGAACAGGTCGGATTCGGGCAATGTGAGGTTGCACAGATGACGGAAAGCCTGCGGTGTTGGAAGACGCTTTCGCGTCAAGTAACCGCCGACATTTATCTGCATTAACTCGGGCAACATGTCTCAGCAAATAAAAAAATCATACACTTAATAGTAAACTTTACCGTTAGTAAGACATGGATAGCAGAATGCTATATAACGCTGTGTAAACACGTTTAATAAGCTATTAGAGATATTTGCAAAGTGAAAAAAACACGTACCGCTCCTTGACCTGTTTGGCCGTTTCCATGCTTAACTCGGGTGGTATGTTGGTCTCACGCTCGCGCAGCAGCTGTTGAATGAAGCAGGTGACATCACGACCGGCTATTGGAATATGCTTAATGCATGAGCCCACTACATAGCCGTCGACCACCGGGATTACGTGAGTCACGCCGTCGCCTGAGTCGATAACAGTGCCTGTCAGCGTGCGCTCTTCTTTCGGCCGTGAACTCCACGACGCGCAAAGAGACAGCACTGCCTAAAGAAGCAGGAAACAAACAACAATTAGGAGGGGGAATCTGGAAACAGTCGGCGGAGACCTTGTGCTGTGCATAAGGTGGGTCAAAAGGCCAAACAGCGCAAGCCTTTCAAGGGTAACAAAAGGACCGACAAACGACGGAAAGAGTGGACTGTGCACTCAAGAGAGAAAATTTATCCTTATCGGACCATTAGCACAGGCAATCAGCGGAGCCACACAACCCGTTAGGCCGCAAGGTTCTAGGCTTTATGTAAATATCACCATCACCACCATCGTCATCATCATCAACAAAAACAACATAATTATCAGCGTCGTCAACGTGCTCATCATCATCAGAGACAACTAAAGCCAACCAAAAATATTCATGGTTATGAGGGGGCTGCAAACAAACACTAGCTCACTCCCGCCAGTAAAACTAAAAAATTGCAAACTACGGCTGCTATCATCTGAACAGCTTCGATATCACGAATCCAAATAGCATTAGCTAATCTGTAAAACTATCAAGGCGAAAAGCGTCGTCCGAACATTTAAAGTGCACTGCCTGCAAAAGCATACAGCCAGAGCACACTAATAACGTTTCCCAAAGGACATTCCCAGAAAGACACGCATCTTGGTAGCCAGGCAACCAAAGAAATCTTTGGTATGCTAGCGGAAAACAGGGTCTAGTGGAGAGAATTGAACATGAAACCTAATTTCTCTGGTAGTATTGTTTCTAAAACGAAAATTTTGTACATGCTCTGTACAATTAAACAATGATTGCACGGGTGGTGGTAACAATTCTTTAAATCAAGTTTGTGAGCTTGAAGTAAACATCAATCCAATTTTATTCTACCAGCTGTCAAACAACAACAAAACTACTGCCAGTCGAACGCACTGATGCGTTTCGACCTTCCGTGATCATCATCAGAATACGACAGCAAACTGACTAGCGAGGATCGATCCGCATCGTATATTTATGGAAAGCAAAATTAGATTTGCGGCTCTCATCTCTAGCAGTCTCGCATACATTGAACTTGAATGCTAGAAGAGACAGCAGCATATCTAAATTTGATTTCCATATATATTCAATGCGGTTTGATCCTCGATAGTCAGTTTACTTCAAGCTCGCAAACTTGATTTAAAGAATTCTCTTGAAATACTTTTTGAGATATCGATCTAAAAAGGTATACCCAGTACCTTTAACGTCTGGAACGCTTGCTCTCATTACGTCACTACACATTTAGCAAAACGTTACAATGCAGTTAGACCAAACTCGAGGCTTCACATGAAGCGGAATGATGGCTGTCCCTTTATGGCCCGGCAAGGTTCATGCTACCATTCCCGGGTTGACTAGCTTGTTACCGCCGCTCGTCAAGCCGGAATTTCTATAGCTACGGGCGGAAAGTGGAGATATCTGGAATTGAACCCAGGGCCTCACGCATGCAAAGCGCGCGCTCTGCCACTGAGCGACATCCCCATATCATTGTAATTCGTATCGATTATAGTTATATGTGGACAGTAAAAGAACACTAGGTGACCCATTCCTAGTGATGGTTTGTATTCCGAGGTTTCCTTCTCTTAGATTGTCTGCCAACCAAGGCTGATAAGCACTGTCTGCCCAGATGCTAGTGGTCAACGTTTCCTTCAGCAGCCTAATCTTGCCCTTCGCGTCTGGCACGCTTGCTCTCAATCTGTCAGTACACATTTAAAAGTTACCGCGCATTTAGACAAAACTCGAGGCTTCAAATGAACCAAGATGATGGCTGTGCCCCATTTAGACCCGGCAAGATCCAAGCTACCATTCCCGGACAGACTAGATTCTACTCAAAGTCCAATTATTTACATAAGACTTCAGCAAGTAGGAGCCGTTTGCAAAACACCGTCTAATTATTTACATAAGACTTCAGCAAGTAGGAGCCGTTTGCAAAAAAGCGTCCAATTATTTACATAAGTCTTTTGCATGTAGGAGCCGTTGTGCATTCTCTATGTCATCATCATCATCATCATGCGCAGCCATACAAGAGCCAAAAGTGACTAACGTTTCATTGTCATATAACCATAAAAAACGAACATTTTAATTTGTATTGCTTATGTTTATATGTGGACTGTGAAAGAACATTAGGTCGCCCATTCCAAGTGAGGATGGTTTGAATTCAGAGTTTTCCCTCTCCTAGATAGTATGTCAACCCAGGCTGATGAGTATAATCTGCCTAGATGTCAGTGGCCAAAGTTTAGTTCAGCAGCCGAAATTTTCCTTCGCGTCTGGCACAATTTCTCTCATTCCGTCAGACACATTTAACAATAAAAGTAACTGCACATTTGGATGAACTTGCGGCCGATTGATGCAAAACATTGCCATCCATAGAATTGTGGCAAAAGCGATCATCTACACATCTTTCCGCATAAAAGATCTTGGCTCGGTCGCCATTATTTGTAGAGGCCCTTTGGTTAGTACCATAAGAAAGCCTCTGATATGCTAAGACCGTATAATCCATATACACAGTATGATCATCGAATTTGGAATACTTAAGTTCCTCGTGAACCAAATTATCTGTTGTCCTCAAAATTTAAGCTTCCATGCTAATCACAGCATCACTGCACCCAAATATATATCAGTTATATATATGTATATAAAAATGTATCAGTTACTAACACAATAGCCATAGTGTTAGTATCCTTTACAGACTCGGTATATATATATTATATAGTGTGAGTTAGCATTGAAGTCGCATTTTCGTTTACTTCAGATTATGTTAGCTTCACTATTACAGGTTTACACATTCGTCTAGGAGATTGTACCGTCCCATTATTCCACATTCTTCTACCAAATATATAGTGGTTAAAGGGCGTAATACTGGCTCCTACTGATGAGTCGCCAGTAAGCACGAAACGAATGTGAATGAGATTATACTTTCCATTATGCGGTCTTTGGTTTATCCTTCTAGTCACAAAGGAACTAATTTGTTACTATGTTCGCAACACCTAATACATGCTTGACTAATCAATTTGTCACTCGATATTTGGAACGAATCCCGCACACACGAAATAGGCGGAATGGAAACACAAAAAGTCTTAAATTTTATTCTCGGACGCTATCAGCTATCACATGTCTTTGCAATCTTGATTTCATCCGATGAAAAATATAATAGCCAAACCTTCCTTGTTGTGGACAATTGACATGTATTCAATTATTTATTGGATATTACATATTTAACAGCAATAGGCTAACGTCAACATAAATAAACTTATAAGGGCAACTAAAGGAGAAACAAAAAAAACACTTTACTAACCTGAACTGCAATGTACAAACCAGGAACATTAAATGTCTCAAACATAATTTCTGCAGTGTATTCACGATTCTCTGGTGGATTCAGCGGCGGCTCCGTCTGAAAAAAGAACATTACAAAATGTTTTATGAATTCATAAGCGTAATCGTAAGGATAATCCATGCACATGAATACCAACCACTTCTCACAAGAAAACAAGGTAGAATGCCTTAGTCAATTAGGCATAAATTTGATAACGCCGATCGAAAGTCTGCTTAATAGCGAGCGAAACGATCTATCAGTTAGGCAAAGTAATATAGGTTGAAGTGAACCACTCACCAATAGGAAGAAATGATCCTCAGGCTCCGCTCTTAGCAACTTGAAAATGACCTGCTCCATATACCGTTCCATCAGATCCCAGTCTTCGATGATTCCATGTCTGATAGGCCACTAAATTCACGTTTTATGTTAAAGAATAAATTGTAAGATTGTCATATATATACATATATTCGTATATATATATATATATATATATATATATATATATATATATATATATATTCAGAATAATATAGGCACATGCACGCATTACCACACACAAAGAGGTGCACATACATGCATATGCACACGTATGTACACGCGAATAAATGCATACATCCGTACATAAGCACAAAAATAAATATGCACATACATACATACCTACGTTCATACCTACACACATACATACAGGCATACGCACATAAATACATACCTACATACATGCATACACACATTCATACATACATACATACACACATACAAACATGAATAAATACATACACACATACATGCATACATGCATACATTCATACATACATACATACATACATTCATACATAAATACATACATACATACACGGTGGTTTCTAAGAGTTACTGGAGAAATAGAACACAACTAAATATAAAACAATGCTCCGCACATAAAATACACGAAACTATATATTAGTCCAAAATGTTGAAAAAGAAAGAAACCTAACGAAGCACAGTTTCGCGTGGAGTTTGGAATGCCCCAAGGCAATACCGGCCTGCACAGATGATAAAAAATTATATTCAATCCAAGTAGCGATCTTGATATAAACACCTGACCCATTATGTGCACGAATTTTTCAGTATAAACTAAGTATTTTATGGTGTGGAAAAGGCAATTCATTCAGAAGACCGATTTCGTCCGAAGCAAACATGCCCAGGTTCGAGCCCTGTCCGCGGTAAATTCTGAACAGTAGGTAATGAGTTCCCAATAAGGACGAAACCAGTGTACTGGATGAATTACCGTTTCTACACTACACAATTCTTCGTTTATACTGACATACGCATGCACATAATGTGTCAGCAGGCGTGTATATCAAGAACGCAACCTGGATTAAAAGTAATAGTTATATACTTTTCAATTGAGTTTCCAAAAGAGCTTATTCTAATAAGGAACAAGTAACCAGGACTCTCTACTGAACGTAGTTTGCTGCTAGACTCCCATAGAGTTTTGAATAATGATTATTGTGTAGTGTAATCATCATCATTATGCACAGCAATACCACAATAATTAGTGAATAATGCTTCACCGCTTAGTAAAACTTACTTTGGTCTAAAGTACATTATAATTTTTGCCATCAAGACCAGTTACCTTTAAAGTATCTACGTATTTTTTTGGAAACACGGTTGTTCGAGTTTGTTAGCATCTATTTAAGGTTTATTCGTTTTTTCTAGAAAAATTTAGTGCAAATCTACAACGAATAGGTGTATGGTCCGATTCGACACAAGTGTTCCAACAAGAATGACAATACTTGATGAACCCCCCCATCTTTAATTAATTGTTACATGATCTATATGAGTCCACCGCTTTCGGGTGCTAGAGGACGCGATGTAGCGCAACGTCTAACAATACTACTGTAGTTTGTACTACTTAAATATAGTCTATGTTAAACGCAACTATCCAAAAGCTGTTCACCATTACCGCTGCGCGTCAAGCTTAAAGTGTATCTCCCACCTAAATGAAACTTTGCGTTACTTAAGCGCACAACATGAGCATTCATGTCGCCCATAACTAGGATTATATCTGAACTTCCTGCTTTACTTAGTAAGGAGCTTAATTCAGAGTAAAAAGCGTCCTTGCTTTCGTCTGTGCTGCAATCGGTAGTAGCATACGCAGATACAACGACAAGGCAATGTTGATAATCGTTTTGTTCATTGCTTTTATTAGATGTATTTAAACGTGCCGCACACAGTCGACCACTAAAAGGGATCCATTCAATTAAGCAAGCTTCAGCTCGTGTGCTAAGTACGATACCAACGCCCCGTTTACCAGCTTGAGAAAACACTGTGGAACGGAATGATCGAGGCCAATAACGCGTAGATAGGGATGGCGCAACCAGTTCAGCAATGCACGTAGGATCCTGCATTCTGGTTTCAGATACACAACATACGTCAATTTTTCATTCATCAAACGCACGTAAAATCCTTCCTGTCCAATTTATTTCAGTGTTCGCACGTTAAAAGCGCCAGCGTTAAATCCTAACCTAGGTTTAACGAATGATGGCCTAGTGGAACCATTTTTGATATTTGGCAACCTGATAGTGGGCTCAGTGTTATGATCTACACCAACCATATACATAGTATCTAAAAGAGTGTTATTGTTAGATTGAAAAGAGGAAGGGGAAGGAAAGGAGGCAGGATCGGAGATAAACTTGTCTGCAGTAGCCCGATTTCGCTTATCTACCCTGCGCGGCTTAACAGATAAGGCGACCCTTTCTATACTGTGCGACGGCCGATGCAGTATGTAATCATTGTAAGTTGTATATTTCATGGTTATATGTGGACTGTAAAAGAACACTAGATCTCCCATTCCTAGTGAGCATGGTTTGTATTCGGAGTATCCCTTCTGCCAGATAGTCTTCCAACCAATGCTGATGAGCACAATCTACCCAGATGCCTGTGGCCAGAGTTTCCTTCAGCAGCCTAAACTTGTCCTTCACGTCTGGAACGCTTGCTCTCCTTCTGTCACTACACATTTAGTGAAGGGTGGATTACTTGAAATATTTTCGATATTTGGCCATCCGATACTGGATTAACACCCACCATAGTCATAGCATCAGAAAAAAGAGCGCTATTGTTAAATTTATAAGTGATCGATATCGCGAGTAATAGCATTTAGCCACGAAATTTCACGGCACCTACTTATAACGTTAACGCAATTCACCAGTTTCCGCGACAGTCTGGCGAAGCCGATGTACAATTGATCTTGTCAGCGCCACAACCAACACAATCAACGTTCCATAACATGGGTTCGATGGTGATGATGCATCAAAATCTGGTCGGCTCAGAAAAATTGCACTGCAGTTATGGCTGCTGACGTTCAGGCTGTATTCAACCGAGCAAAATCGAGCAAATTCTTAGATTAAAAGAGATTAACAGGCATTGGCAGCTGTAGTTGTTCGCCTCAAAGGTGTCGCAAGCAAAAAGCCCAATCAAAAGTCTTGAAGAACACTGCCTTTGTGCCTAGTCACATAGGCAAGTGATTCCAGAGTGGTTAAGCAAATATCGACAACTCCGATCCCCCTGAGGCCAGCAGCTGGCGTGCCATTAGTCCCGATCACCATCGCCGATCAATCAAAGCAGACCGCATCAAAACGTAAGCGAATGGGACAAGAGTAATGACGCACTCTACTCGAACGGAGAAGCAGACGACAAAGGGTTAATATAAGAACGTACAAATACGAATAATAATAGCACACAAGCCATCTAGGCAGACTGACTACTCTAAGGAGTTTGGCCGTAATTTGGGACAGATTTCTCGATACCGCTTGTGGCAAAAACCTTATTCAGATACTAATGAACCTTAAAAAGTTAGGTCACCGATTCCCTTCGCCCTGAATTCCATTATGAGAATGCAAGTCGATCACGGGTAACGAAGAAGGACATCTCAATGTTGGCCTCGCCGTTTTGAGACCTTTAAAATGTCTAACGAGCTAAGAATCAAAGACTTCAGCGACCATACTACCGCTGACACAACGGAACCAAGAGTACACATGACAGGCTTCGGGTGCAACCCACTGAGGAAAGAGGAAAGGCAACGGCATACCTGGCTGGATCGCTGTCGCATAAGGACGGCCGAATAAACGCCTTTTCCCCAAAACTCAAAGCAATTAAGAACTCCTGGAGACAAGCAATGTAGATACAACGATTTTCAATTCTGCTTTACTTAAGAAAAGCCTACGAGGCAAAATCCTTTATATTCCAGGAGTTAGTGAACAAGCTTTCTTTTAGATAAGACGGCACAAAATTAACAATACGGACTTTAGGGGTGTCCTCGTTTTGTTTGGCTCCTGTTCCGTTCAATCTCTAGAGAAATGGCGTCACTAGTCGCTTTCCTCCCATTTCTTCTTGTAACTCGTGCATACGAGAATGTATAAACTAAGATTTAAAAGAAACATGTTGCGCGACAGGGAATAAATCATTTACCTGATTATCGGTTTGACATACACTTTCCTAGCATTTTATGCTTAAGAGATCTAACAACAAGTATAAATGGGGCAGTTTAAACTAATATTTCCACTTGACATATTGATTGTCAACTTATTATGTTGAGCTTTCCATTGAAAAAGATAGCCGTATCTGGTAATCGAAAATTTTGGAGAAAAAATCAGGAAGACAGCGGATGCAAACAAATCGGATCGCAAACCGATAATCAGGTAAATGTATAAACTAGACTGGCATAAGCACCTGACACATTAATTACTTACATATGCCAGTATAAACTAAGTATAGTATAGTGTAGAAAAGGCAATTCATCCAGTACATCGATTTCTTCCTTATTAGGAACACATCACGTATTGGCCTGAATTTGACGCGGACCGGGCTCGAACTTGATCAAGTCTGCTTCGAAATCTGGTGCTCTAACAACAAGCAATATTGAATTGTATTCACTATCTTTATCTATGCGTAATCAGCTTCAAACCTCTCAAGCCGAACTAAGAGATGGGTCTGGTTCAAACTTGACTCACAATATCTAAGTTATTTGCCTCGATTAAGTAGCATCGTCTCAACACGTGGCCGTCCGTAAATGGTGCTCACCGTCGTTATTTTTGATGACGATTCCATGAGAAACTATACTCTTCTCTACTTTTAGGAAGTAACCGAAGACATTCTTCTAGGCGGTAGACTAGTCACTCTTAGCTACTCAGACGACATTACAACCATTAATATTTCCATAGACCACCTTGGATAGATTAGCCGATGTAATTCCATTTGGCAGTATAAAACTCGTACTGCCTGAATGAAAGTTTCTAGTACAGGATAGGCATTAAACATATCAAATCTGCGGCTTCCAGATGACAAGATAAAAGTAGTGGACAAGCTTACATATCTTGGAAGCTGTATTAAAAATTTAGACAATATGAATGACTAGCTTAATAAAAAATGACTAAAGCTAGGGCGGGCTTTCCGAGCCTTTGCCATTCTTGTTTACCAAGAGCACAACGTTACCCTAAAATTCGTAATCGTAGTGCATATGTACGTGCAGTTTTATTATATGCCAAAAGGTAAAGATCTTAAACGCACACATTAATTCGAAACCACAATTCATAAAAGTTATCAACAACAACTAAGAAACTGTCATTCGTAGACAAACTATTGAAAATATGAATATTTTCCTCGTTAAAAAAATAAATAAGGCTCCATTAGTTGAGCTGACTCTGTCGCGTTTTACACATGTCTGCAATTCGATTTCCTGATTAGTTTAAGACAAAATAGATTGTTTTTGCGGGGAAGAAACAATTGAAGTTAGAGCCAGAACATCAGGAATGATGCGGTTCACGCTTTTGTCGTACTTCTCTGCTGAAACTGCGCAATTTGATATCAAATCATGATAAATCTAAGTAGTCACATACTGTGTTGGCAGACTCAACTAAGAGGTTTGGTCTAGTTTATGAAGCAATATCGAGAAAACCACAAAGAACCTGTACTTCCGCTGTCAACTTATCTTGAAGTCGATCTTTCCTAGGCTATTCCTTCCTTACAATTCTGAATGGCTCCGTTTGTGTACCGTTCAAGTAAGTCGATTCATCTCAGCAACTTTTTTTCTTCTCACGTGTATGCCGCAGTATATTATTCGCTTTTAGGTGCAATTGTATCGCTATATGTGCTAAATTTGTTTTTTTTATCACAAAGAACTACGGTATATACCCTACATGTATTAGACATGATCTACATAGTAACATGCTCGTTAAAATAGGACCAGGATATGCAAAAGTCAGCAAGAGCAAAGCCGTAATCATATTGCCGCATGCGCTATATATTCGAAGTCGGTTCAAAGCCCAAAACCCACTATATCGCTGATCAAGCAGGAGGGTGCTAAGGGCAATGCAAAATTACTTGTCTAAGTATATAGAAGATTTTGAATTTCTAATAAACATGAAACATAAATTAATCGAACTACACCACTTATCCAAGATTAATTGCTTATGTTAGTTATTGTCTAACTGTAAATAAGCAATCAATACAAGAGCCAGCCAGCATCTTCAAAGAAGGAGTTTGTCATTAAGTAGATCTACCAATTCCACATTTTGACAAAAAAATGCGTCCTTTGTAGAGCAAACCATCATACCTTAACTGAATAGCTATTTTTGCCGTCAACAGCAAGTGCATCATCACCGATATAGAAGTTTAAATCGTCGAGACCAGTACCAAGCCGACGCGTCTCTCGACACCCAACTTTGCTATATTCTTTTAGCGCAATGCACGAAGGAATGATAGTCTGCGGCTCTGTATTTCCAGCATAGCCAATTTTAGAGTAACTATATAACGTTAAAAATGCACGAAAACAGCAATAGCAATTTAATCAAAAGAAAAAAATACCATTGCATTCTCTGCTAATAGAACAAAACATGGCAAAAAACTGCATTTAAAAATAAAAACTAATAACGCCCTGGTGTTCACAGTAGCTTACCCCCTTTTTGCCGGGAGGCCACTCGCAATTACTTCATTTAGGAAAGTAAGTGTAAAAAACATCTAACGTGTGCAAATAGGAATTTAAATTTACTACTTTAGTTAAACTTGAATGAGTGATACACATGCCACTAATTATAAGTAACTGGCTATTTCTCAGTCTTTAATAAATGACCACACACATCATCATCATCATCATACAGAGTCATACAATAGCCAAAAGTGACTAATGTTTCATTGTCATATAACCATAAGCCGTTCATAGTTAAACGTGGACTGTAAAAAAAACTAGGTCACCCGTTCCTAGTGAAAATGGTTTGTATTCAAAGCTTTCCTTCTCTTAGATAGTCTGCCAGCCAAAGCTGATGAACAGTATCTGCCAAGATGACAGTGCCCGAAACATGTCATTTGCGCCTGGCACGTTTGCTCTCATTCCGACAAAAACATTTAACAATAAAAGTTACTCTGCAGTTAGATGAAACTAGAGGCTTCACATGGAAATTTATTTTCATACGCACAGGCGTGGCATACGCTTATCTAGTGAATCGTCAGATATAACCATAAGAAGCGAAGCAAAAAAACTACAACGACAAAAAAATTAGAAACAAATTATTACTGAGATTTACGAGAGAGAGTACCATCAACAATACCAATAGTACGCTTATCTAGTGAGTCGTCAGTATTTGTTATTAAATCACTTAGTGAAAAGACAGTTATGCTTAAGAGATCTAACAACAAGTATAAAAGCGTGCGACAGGGTGGTTCAATGGTTAGAACACCAGATTACGAAGCAGCACATAAACAGAGATCCATGCCGCTCGCATGAAGTCCAGTACAGTCTACGCCGTTAAGACAGAAATAGTCAGGCCTTTTATTTTTAATCTGAAAGCCCCTATATTCCAACAAATTTTAGCTTATTCAAGTGTCTCGAGATTATCAATGGCATTATGCGGCACGACCAAATGACCGACATTCGCTAACAATATTGACACATGACAAGAATTGGTGCTCCACCTATTTTCCGACACTAATCATACATTAGAGTTTCCCCGGTAGCTCGACGTGCAATATGTGTAACTGGCTTTCTTAAGCAATGTCCTGAGAAACAAGGTTGACATTCCTTATTAGATGCAATTGAAAGGCTCATAAAAGAACAATAGAAATAAACCGATCAGAAGGAAAATTTGTTCTCGATTAATGCCTCTTGATCTCAGCTCAAGAAGACAAATCAGTCCGGCCGAATAAATTGATTTACACAGTTGCACAGGCAATTGTATCTACTATGTCATCTCCATTGCCTCAACGACATAAAGTACGAATACAAAATTTGACTTGAATGATTCCAGTGGTTTCTATTACTTGCTATAAAAAGACTACAATGTAAGTAATTATGCTAAAATTAAGTTTTATTTTGGATGATAACATTATCACTATTGGAAATGTAGTTATTTTCGTTAAACAAAAAATATCGCATCCCAACTGCGATCCACGAGACACAATTCTAGTTTAGACGGAATGCTCTATGCCCCTCAAGAGAACTCCGTTTCCTTCTTAATGTTGACGTGTTTTACTTGATTCAATTGACTTATGGTCTGGTTTGGTGTAAGAAAACGATACCACGAACAATTTTCCGGTCACAACATTGCTTATCAAGCTTTTACGTGGCTCCAGCTAGACACCAAGTTCCGTCGGTAGCCTGGCGAGAAGGATATGCAAGTAACAATCATACTGCCACAGCCAACGTAATCGTTGTGACTGTACTGAGTCTTAACATCAAGCCCGTGTATTACATTAGTGGGAATGGAAAGACTGTCGTAGCGCAGTCTAAAGATTCATAATGTAATAAACGTTAAAGAGCAAAAACATACTTAATGGATCAGAATAGCCGGAGTATACATGGACGAAGTACACTTCTTCATGATAAGACATTCCGAGGAACATAAAAACAATTTTAGTAAACTGCGCACACAGTTGCAATGAATTTGCTCATACAAAAAGAAAGCAGCACCGCTTTCCGCTAAATCTGCTTTAAAAGTCACTTAATTATAAGAGCAATAAAAGTATACACCCATTAAGCACATTAGTATGCACAGATTTAGTTACATAACATGTTGAATAGCCGTACTGCACACAACTCACCATCCTTATCCACCTCAGACAATAAATTATTTCCAAGAAAGGATAGTTACTAAATTGATAGCTTAAGTGCCTCCAATACACCTACGCATGTTATGCATAATTTCATAAACGCAGATCAGTATGCAACTCAAAGTACTCGAGTAATTTTTGAATTATACTTCTAAAAAACCATAAGGAGTTAGAAATGCATAAAATTGTACACAGCTTTTATGACTGAAAATTATGATCGTGGATTGTGGTAGCGACGCCAATGTTCATTCTCATGTTCCACGGGCTAGCGCACGAAAAATAAAATTACGCTGCATAACATGATGCATTGTAACATAAATATAAGTGCGCGCTACATGTAAATATACACGGTAGTCAAGTTTATGTAAAACTAAATCATGTAAATAATTGAATTCTTCCATAAAATTTAAAATATTTATTTGGTTTACTTTTATTAAATATGTTCATATGGTCATTTGTGGATATTTGAGTAGCCAAAATATTTATTGTTCCTGACAAAGGTTCATCCTAACCTTTCCTATGGAAATAGTACGGTTAGAAAACTAAATTCGGTAACAGAAGGGATTACAAAACTCGTCATAGCCATTCTTTGCCAAAATGCCATACCAAAATTTTCAAATAAAAGCCAACCACATCGTCAATTATCTGTCAGAGTGCCCACCAATGCCCTATTACTGCGTTGACATAAAATCTCCCTTGATAATAGGATAAAAAATTAATTCTCTGATATAAACTGATCTATCAAATAATTAAAGGAAAATTTAGCGTTTCGAGTTTTCATCATTTGAATCTGCTCAAATGATTTCAAGGAATAAAAGATATAAAGCAAAAGAATGGCCTATCAGTTCATTGTTTTCCATATTCACACGCAGTCACTCATCACCAAACTTGTCTAAAAAATTAACCGTTGCTCATCGCCAATATCAAGCAGGCAAATATCTAAATAGCAGAATTAGCCAGACCTCTCCATTTTACACTTATGATAGAATTCGATAGATTTTCGCTTTAAAAAATATCTATTGGTTAATGAGAGTACGCTTCGATCCGATTACAAGACCGGTAACAAGACTGAAATATCCATCAGCTCACGCCTCCTGTTTTAGTATAATAAAGCATTGCAAAAAGTTAATATACAGCTTGTTGTAAAAAAAAGTCATTTAAAATTGAAGTACAATTTGTGACAACATAGTTATATCTTCAAAAAAATATCACAAAATTATGTTTTAACGAATAATAAAATCCTTTAATGAAGTTACCCGGTTCCATTATCGATAACAACAGCAGGCAATCTATCCACCATTGCCAAACTATTTCAAAGCTCGCGACAACTTGGTAAAATAAAAATTTATATTTAAATGAAGTACTATTAAAAAGTATCAACATAAAATTAAAGCAAAGTATGTATGCACATAAATTATGTTTACTGAAAAATCATAATTCCGAACGATGTTTACAAAAATATTAAACAAATTGAGTCAATTTAATCATAAATGGCTCAATAAACTAATAAACATGTTTCAAAACGCAAACAAATTTTTAATACTTTAAACAAAACTGTAAACGCCCCGGCTTCAAGTAAATGCCGTACGACGTTACAAACTCGGTTAAGGTGCTCTGAATAGAGATTAGTTACTGATATGGGGGCCCTTAAGAGGGCCGGGTAATGCGTTCGCTTTAAGTCTTCAGCGTTGAAGATGTCCTAGAGCCTTGGGTGGACTCTGGTTGATTTGTTGCTCCCGTGGTTGAGCTGTGATCGCGTTGTGGATGGTGTCCTGCAGGTCCTGCACTCAATTGGCTCGTCTCTCCGGTATCCCGCAACAAGATGAGTAGGTATTGACAGCCGACAGAGCGCACACGTATTGACAGCCGACAGAACGCACACGCGTGAAGCAGGTAGAAGGCAAATGCCACAACTGACTTGCATGGTAAATTACCGTGCTTAAATAGCATGCAATATGTGTACTTGCATACTATTGGTTAAACGTGGTTAGACGTGGTTAAACGGCAATTTGCTTTTTTCTCATTGGTGCAACGTAAATAAATTTGAATTTAATTTACGCAATATGTCGGCGATTGATTTGTGTCGTTACAACACTTTCCTCTCTGAAAAAAAAGAAAAAAAAT
>JAQBSW010011781.1:0-18910 GCA_029291075.1 Eudiplozoon nipponicum
CTCAAGCAGATAATAAATGAATCAACTAGAGGTTCGCAATGCTTAGATCATGTATACTTAGAAATTGAAACGATGAAATCACACAGTTATGATTTTGTTAACTATTTCAAAGAATTGGATCACAAACAAATTATTTTACAAGGGAACATGTTGAGTAGCAAAACACAGAAACTTAATTTTGAAAATGCACACGTGCAATGTTCCAGAATCAACTGGAATTTTTTTTAGATAATTAAGCATACTGAATGATTATGCAAGTTTTTATATCTCGAACACTGACGAATTTGTTTTTTCTGTTTCATCGTTATTATCTGTTTTTTTCAAGCATCTATTTTTACGGATATTATACCGAAACGAATCAATAGGAAATTATGTAAACTAAGAATTAAACGAGATATAATAATAAAGTGTAGTCTTATCAATAATATTAAACAAATGAGGTTAGATTTGATTGATAAAGAAATTAATTCATCATTGCTGATAATTCGTCAAAGATCAGAACGAATTATTTTGGCCAAAATGAAGAGTAATCCTAGACTAGAATACAAACTCCTCACAGATAACAGTAAATATAAGGAAAAGTTAAAGCTTATATTTACGCGCGCGGTTCGAAATGGCTCCAATTTTGTCGCATTCTGATATTGAAAAAATTGTTATGGATCTCCAGAACTCAGTGAAGGTGTTGAAAGAAGACAACAACTATTTAAAAAATGAAGTGTCCATATTGAAGAATGAGGCTGTTGTGAATGCGATGAAATTGGAACAGGCAGTTAAAAATAATGAGACTTTAAGCGTGCGTATAGTTGAACTGAATGAAGCGTTATACATTAAGTTAGACAAAATACAAATTGATGTTCAGCCTTGGATTGAATTGGCTGATATAACAATGGAAAGTGATACGTCTGTTAAAAATAAATCATCTGGCGAAGAAATATTGAATATATTGGCGAACGAAGTATCAGCGAGAAACAGCAAGCAAGATCAACTAGTATTATTTAATCTTGCTGAAAATGCTGAGGTTAATGATGTCCAGAAATTAAATGCGTTAATAAAAGAAGGGACACATGCGGATATTGCAAAATGCTTTAGGGTGGGTAAACGATCGGATCGTCCAAGGCCAGTTATTGTGAAATTATCAAAACGCCCAACAAATATGCAAATTGAGTCCATCAACAAAAAGAAAGATGAGAGTCTGAGTTTTCGCAGCATTTTTATTGGCCGGGACAAAACGTTTCTCCAACGAAAGTTGGCTAAAGCAAAAAAGTTAATAAGCAACCAGGAACGGAAGCTGCTAACCACTGATCAAGCAACCTCTGAGACAGCAAAATCAAAAAACGATGTTTCATTAATAAATATTGTGGACAGCGGAGGGAGAGGAAGAATGGCCTCAAAACCTGGGAAACGCATAATAAAGAAGCCAACAAAGCTGAATCAGTAAAAGTTGATTATTGTTTAGATAAGTCGTGTTCCACATTTACCTTATTTTATGCTAACTTTCGAAGTGTTAGGAACAAAAACTTTTTGCTTTGTAATTTTATAATCAGTAATGATTTTGATTTTATAATTTTATCTGAAACCTGGCTTAATAATGACATAGAAAACCACGAATTTGATATTCCTCACTATTCTTTATTTAGAACAGACAGATCGCTGGATAAAAGAGGTGGAGGAGTACTCATTTATAGTAAATCTGTATTTAAGGCGAAAATTCTACACACTAGTGATGATAATGCTATCATTGATTTCTTATCTATACAATTTGAGAATCTGATCTTAACAGCGGTTTATAGACCGCCGTATGCTACTTTATTTGATGATCAAACATTTACCAATTCTTTTCAATCTATCTTTGACTGCCATGGCTATAATGTAGTGGTAGGTGACTTTAATAAGTTACAGGACTGTGAAATAACCAATTCTTTTTATAACCATGATCTCAAGCAGATTATGAATGAATCAACTAGAGGTTCGCAATGCTTAGATCATGTATACTTAGAAACTGAAATGGTGAAATCGTACAGTTATGATGTTGTTAATTATTTCAAAGAATTGGATCACAAACAAATTATTCTACAATGGAACATCTTGAGTAGCAAAACACAGAAACTAAATTTTGAAAATGCACACGTGCACTGTTCCAGAATCAACTGGAATCTATTTAGAGAATTAAGCTTACTGATTGATTACGGAAGTTTTTATTTCTTGAACACTGACGAGTTTGTTTCTTCTGCTTCATCGTTATTATCTATTTTATTTCAGGCATCTACGTTTACGGACATTATACCGAAACGAATTAATAGGAAATTGTGTAAACTAAGAATTAAACGAGATAATATAATAAAGTGTAGTCTTATCAATAGTATTAAACAAATGAGGTTAGATCTCATTGATAACGAAATTAATTCATCACTGCTGATAATTCGGCAAAGATCAGAACGAATTATTTTGGCCAAAATGAAGAGTAATCCTAGACTAGGATACAAACTCCTCACAGATTATAGTAGATATAAGGAAAAGTTAAAGCTTAAATTACCTGTGGAAAAAACTGAGCACGAATTTCTCTGTGAATTGGATGATGTTTTTGGCAATTTGATATGTAATCCACAGAATGAAAGAAATCTTATGGAAATACCTGATCCTTTGGGAGACCAGGAATCAGGACTTGTTATTGACAGTGATGAATTGATAAAATTGATGTTAAAAATCAAATCAAAAAAACAAAAAGATCACCTTGGTATTTCGATTGATAATCTGATTCAATTACCCTTAACATTTAGGAATGTGCTCTGCAACTTTATAAATAGAATTTTGAAGAATGGGAAATTACCAATCGATATATTAACGATAGTAGCAAAGCCGTTGCCAAAAGTTAGTAAGCCAACGTGCGCCAGTGATTATAGATTAATCTCTATTATCCCTTCGTTTTTGAAGATAATAGAACGATTGATACTAGATCATTTAGAACGTATGTTACCGGCTGATTTTGACCTATGTCAACATGGCTTTACGAAAGGTAGATCGACAACTACTAATATGCTTTCCATGTGGAAACATGTAATCACATTAGACGAGAATAAGTTAGATGCATTAATTGTATTTATAGATATCTCAAAAGCTTTTGACTCTATATCTTTTGATGCTATTTTGAATGCGATTAGTTTGTTGAATATTGATCCGAATATTTTTAGATTACTTAAATACTATCCATATAATCGACGAATGAGTATTCAAGTAAACGATTTGATATCAAAATCGAAACGAGTAACGAGTGGAGTTCCACAGGGATCAAGCTTGGGGCCAATTTTATTTAAAATTGTATTTGCAAATTTGGAAACTAAGATCCTTAACGGTCGAGTTTGCAAATTCGCTGATGATTTAAAAATAATCTTCCCAATTGATCCAAAGCATGTCGAATTCTCCAAAAATAATGTGACATTAGATTTGTATGATTTGAGTAAATATTTGATCACACTAGGGCTGAGAATAAACAATAAAAAGACGAAAGCTTTAAAAATAGGGAACAGAACAAACTTTCATTATGTTTATTTTCATGATGCTGTTATTAATGATGTGTTTGAGATTAAACTTATGCAAGAAATTAAGGATTTAGGCATAACTATTCAATGTACAGCTTCTGCTGAGAGACATATTGAAAGTATAGTAGGCAGTGCCAAGAAAAGATGGGCACTAATAAATCGAAATATCTTATCAAATGATATAAAACTTCAAATGTATATAATATGGATTAGACCGGTACTAGAATATGCTGTCGCTACTTGGAATCCATTAAAAAAGGGTTTGTCTAATAAGATAGAAGCTGTACAAAGAAAGGTTGTGAAACATATTAGTCCTATTTCTTGCACTATATACGCCTCTAGATTACAGTTTGTGTCATTGCAATCACTGTGGTTTCGGAGGATGTGTTATTGTATAAAAGTTTTCCATTTGAACCAGTGGACTGGTGCCTATATGACTCCGATAAGAAAGAGTCATGAAGTTGGAACTAGATCTGGACATTTGGCAATATCTCCTCCTTTGGTGGGGAATGTAGCGAGCAAGTTATTCTCTTTCTCGAAAATCTACAAAATTTATAACCTATTACCCAAGGGGCTTAGAGAAATGCCTCCATCTAAGATGTCTTTTAAAACTTTATCTACTGAACTTGAAAAAGTCTGCAATCCTGCTGATATTTTTTATTTTTTTGATTATGATAATACTTTCTCATGGTTGAATAAAAGACAAGGATAATTATTATCGGAAACAGATTTTCTTGAGATTTTATTTCCAAGTTTTGTATTATTATAATTGAAATGTTATGCACTATTTCTTCAAATTAGCTAACATTACATACAATCAATTGCTAGTCATGGTTCTCAATTTTTGCATAATGTTACACTCGAATTATACCTTAATTGTTCCTAATTTGATAATGTATATATTATTCTTTTCAGTCGAACTTTCTGATATTGATATATTGTATTGTACAACTAGTGAGATATACCTATCTACATGATATTAATTGCACAATTATTGTGATGTGATAATTTTTTTAATATATTGTACAATTTCCAATTTTATTATTTGATGGAATATGTGTGGTTTGAATCCAAATAAAGATATTCTATTCTATTCTATTCTATTTTATATAACCTGCTCATAAAACTGGGAATATGAATTTCTTGTGAATTGGATGAAGTATTTGGCAATTTGATATGTAATCCACAGAATGAAAAAAATTTCATGGAACTACCTGATGCTTTGGGAGACCAGGGACCAGGACTTGTTATTGACAGTGATGAATTGATAAAATTAATGCTAAAAATCAAATAAAAATAAGATCAACTTGGTATGTCGATTGATAATCTGCTTCAATTACCCTTAACTTTTATGAATGCGCTCTGCAACTTTATAAATAGAATTTTGAAGAATGGGAAATCAGCAATCGATATACTAACCATAGTAGTTAAACCGTTGCCAAATGTAAGTAAGCCAACGTGCGCCAGTGATTATAGACTAATCTCTATTGTCTCTTCGTTTTTGAAGATAATAGAACGATTGATACTAGTGTAACACGCGGCTCCGTGTTACAACCCAACGAAGGTCAATTTTTACAAACGCTGTGCTCCTTAAGGTCAAATATTCTAACTCTGTCCTTAAACTATATTACTCTTAGCTGTGATTTTAGGAACAATCTCTTTTAGTCTCAAGCAGTTTTAATCGATATTTCTTGAACTGCAATTTTATTTGTAATTAATAGTTTTTTTATAAATTAGAGAGAACCGCGCGCGATCCGCGAGGATCACGCGGTGGCCTGTTATTGTCCACATAGAAAAATGGATTAATAGTTTGACATGAACTGAAAATATTGCAAGTAGTAAGCTAAAGCGTTGTTATTTTTTTATCATTGAAGTCGTTAAACAATTTACATCTTCATTTTTAATGATAACCTTTAACGATGATTTTTACATGTCATCATATGTTTTAGTCGTTGGTATAAATACAATTCTGTTCAGACATTTGTGTAACAATAATCACTTGTGTATAAAACATTTTACTTTATAAACATAAATCATTTTACTATGTTCATATTATCATGTATTTTCAATGATATGATTATATTCATGCCAATCCAGACATTTGTGCTAAACATTTCGCTGTATAGACATAAATCACTTTATATTTATATGTGCTACATTGTGTGGAATATATACATGAAACCTTTCTTCGGCCTTCTAATATTAACCATCTGAAAAGGAACAGACTGATTGAATGCTCGGGTAGTAATAATAGCAACCATTGATAAGTAGTAGGGGTACAAAATCAGGAACGAGAAAGCAAGAGCGAAAAGTACCCCTACATTATGGTGCCCCGGTTCGTCGAACTCACAGCCAGTAAGGAATTAATAAACAGCTAGATTTTGAGAAATTCAAGCACTTTCAATGAAGGCCACTACACACGTTATTGCCTCGGAAACGTCTGCACATACCCGCACACAGACGCGACGTTCAAATGGGCGCGGTCACCCTCAACAACTCAGGAGGATCCGCCCATGGAAGGTTCGGAAGACGGGTGGGGTCAGCCTCCTCGCCGGCAGCAGAGGCTGAGCACCCCAAGATTGTTGGCCGCTCCACGTCTGATGGCTCGAAGCACGTTGCCTTCGCGGTAGAGCGCAATCAAACTATTGTCTTTACAGCGACGTCTCCAATTAAGTCATGCTTCAAACGCCCAAATGCCAGCAATCAATCTCATCGCCGGTTGCCACTATCAACATACTTTCTCATCCGTGACGCAATCTCTGGCGAATGAATTGTCATAGACACTGGATCAGATGTAAGCTCACTACGCCACAATTATCTCGAACCAACCCACCCAGTCGACACCAACAGTCTGACCTGCGCGAATGGCTCCAACATAGCGACGTTTGGGGTACGAGTACACACAATCTCGTTCTCCAACTCAAAATGATGTTTCAAATATCCGTTCATCATCGACAACACGACATGAAACATCATTGGACGTGACTTTCTCGAACACTTCGACCTAACCATCCGTCCAAGAATGCGAGAAATAGAGGAGCCAGTATCAGTGTTGACAGAACCAAAATCAGTCGTTATACGGCATGAAAGAGCAATAACATTTCCTGTAAGGTTAGCCCCCTTCATTGTGTACTAATTTTCACTGTCGGGGGGGGGTGTATGTAACACGCGGCTCCGTGTTACAACCCAACGAAGGTCAATTTTTACAAACACTGTGCTCTTTAAGGTCAAATATTCTAACTCTGTCCTTAAACTATATTTCTCTTAGCTGTGATTTTAGGAACAATCTCTTTTAGTCTCAAGCAGTTTTAATCGATATTTCTTGAACTGCAATTTTATTTGTAATTAATAGTGTTTTTATAAATTAGAGAGAACCGCGCGCGATCCGCGAGGATCACGCAGGTCTGTTATTGTTCACATAGAAAATGGATTATTAGTTTGACATGAACTGAAATACGTGCAGTAAGCTTTAAAGTGTTGTTATTTTTTTAATAATAGTTTAAACAATTCACATCTTCATTTTACCATACAACCTTTAACGATGGATTTTTACATGTCAATGCTATGTTTTAGTCGTTGGTATAAATACAATTTGTTCAGAGACATTTGTGTAACAATAATCACTTGTATAAAAACATTTTACTTTATAAACATAAATCATTTTACTATGTTCATATTATCATGTATTTCCAATCATATGACTATATTCATGCCAATCCAGACATTTGTGCTAAACGTTTCGCTGTATAGACATAAATCACTTTATATTTATATGTACTACATTGTGTGGAATATATACATGAAACCTTTCTTCGGCCTTCTAATATTAACCATCTGAAAAGGAACAGACTGATTGAATGCTTGGGTAGTAATAATAGCAACCATTGATATAGAAGTGTTATGTCTAGAAAGTAAGAGCAAAAAAGTACCCTACACTAGATCATTTAGAACGTATGTCGCCAGGCTGATTCCTGATATAAATCAACATGGCTTTACGCCAGATAGATCGACAACTACTGATATGCTTTATATATGGAAACATGTAATTACATTTGATGAGAAAAAGTTAGATGCATTAATTGTATTTATAGTTATCTAAAAAGCTATTCACTCTATATTTTTTGATGCTATTTTGAATGCGATTAGTTTATTGAATATTGATCCGAATATTTTTAGATTACTTAAATACTATTTATAAACTCGAAGAATGACTATTCAAGTAAACGATTTGATATCAAAATCGAAATAGAGTAGCAAGTGGAATTCCACACGTGATCAATGTTTGGGGCCAATTTTATTTAAAATCGTATTTGCACATTTGGAAACTAAGATCCTGTAACGGTCGAGTTTGCAAATTCGCTGATGATTTAAAAAGAATCTTTCCAATTGATCCAAAAAAAGTCGAATTCTCCAAAAATAATGTGACATTAGATTTGTATGATTTGAGTAGATATTTGATTACACTACGGGCTGAGAATAAACAATAAAAAGACGAGAGCTTTAAAAATAGGTAACAGAACAGAACATTCATTATGTTTATTCTCATGATGCTGTGATTAATGATGTGTTTGAGATTAAACTCATGCAAGAAATTAATGGATTTACGCATAACTATTCAATGTACAGCTTCTGCTGAGAGACATATTGAAAGGATAGTAGGCAGTGCCAAGAACAGATGGGCACTAATAAGTCGAAATATCTTATCGAGTGACACAAAATATAAAATGTTTATAATATGGATTAGACCGATACTAGAATGTGCTGCCGCTACTTGGAATCCATTAACAAAGTGTTTGCCCAATAATAAAGAAGCTGTAAAATGAAAAGTTGTGAAACAAATAAGTCCTATCTCCTGCACTATATACGCCACTAGATTACAGTTTGTATCACTGCAAATGTTATGGTTTCGGAGGATGTGCTTTTGCATAAAAGTTTTCCATTTGAACCAGTGGACTGTTGCCTATATGAATCCGATAAGAAAGAGTCATGAAGTTGGAACTAGATCTGGACATTTGGCAATATCTCCTCCTTTGGTGGGGAATGTTGCGAGCATGTTATTCTCTTTTTCGAAATTCTACAAAATTTATAACCAATGGCCAAAGGGGCTTAAAGAAACGCCTCCATCTAAGATGTCTTTTTAATATTTATATACTGAACTAGAAAAAGTCTACAATCCTGCTGGTATTTTTTATTTTGATTATGATAATGCTTTCTCATGGTTGAAGATAATTGTTGTCGGAAACAGAATTTCTTGAGATTTTTATTTCCAAGTTTTGTATTATTAAAATTGAAATGTTATGCATTATATCATCATATTAGTCAACAATACATGCAATCAATTTCTAGTCATGGTTCTCATTTTTTTTGCATTATATTACACTCGAATTATACTTTAATTTTTCCTATTTTGATGATGAATCTATTATTCCTTACAGCCGAACTTTCTGATATTGATATATTGTACTGTACAACTAGTGAGATATACTTATCTACATGAGACTAATTGCACATTTTTATGTGATGTGATAACTTTTTTATATTGTACATTTTTCAATTTCATTAGTTGATGGAACATGTGTGGTTTGTATCCAAATAAAGATATGCTATTCTACTCTATTCTATTCTAATAGGGTTTTTTTATTAAATATACACACCCGCGCGCAATACGCATGGAACATGCGGTGGATTAATGTGTCACAGTGGATTTATTTCGCTCAGTTGGATTATTAGCAGTTTATGCAACGGATTTACTGTTCACATTTAATTATGCCTATCCGAATTTCAGAGAACAATGGATTATTATAATGACATAAGTCAAAAACGTAGCAAACAGTGAACTAATTATTTGTGAATTTCTATCATTGAAGTCTTTACACGAATTTCATCCATTTATTTTCAGTGACAACTTTTAACAGTGACTATGTTCATATCATCATGTATTTTCAATCGGTTGCATTCTATTATAGAATAGAATAGAATATCTTTATTTGGATTCAAACCACACATATTCCATCAAATAATAAAATTGGAAATTGTACAATATATATTTTAAAAAATTATCACATCACAATAATTGTGCAATTAATCTCATGTAGATAAGTATATCTCACTAGTTGTACAATACAATATATCAATATCAGAAAGTTCGACTGAAAAGAATAATATATACATCATCAAATTAGGAACAATTAAGGTATAATTCGAGTGTAACATTATGCAAAAATTGAGAACCATGACTAGCAATTGATTGTATGTAATATTAACTAGTTTTAAGATAAAGAGCATAATATTTCAATTATAATAATACAAAACTTGGAAATAAAAATCTCAATAAAATCTGTTTCCGATAACAATTATCCGTGTCTTTTATTCAACCATGAGAAAGTATTATCATAATCAAAAAAATAAAAGATATCAGCAGGATTGCAGACTTTTTCAAGTTCAGTAGATAAAGTTTTAATAGACATCTTCGATGGAGGCATTTCTCTAAGCCTCTTTGGCAATTGGTTATAAATTTTGTAGATTTTTGAGAAAGAGAATAACTTGCTTGCTACATTCCCCACAAAAGGAGGAGATATTGCCATATGTCCAGATCTAGTTCCAATTTCATGACTCTTTCTTATCGGAGTCATATAGGCACCAGTCCACTGGTTCAGATGGAAAACTTTTATACAATAACACATCCTCCGAAACCACAGAGATTGCAATGACGCAAACTGTAATCTAGAGGCGTATATAGTGCAAGAAATAGGACTAATATGTTTCACAACTTTTCTTTGTACAGCTTCTATCTTATTAGACAAACCCTTTTTTAATGGATTCCAGGTAGCGACAGCATATTCTAGTACCGGTCTAATCCATATTATATACATTTGAAGTTTTATATCATTTGATAAGATATTTCGATTTATTAGTGCCCATCTTTTCTTGGCACTGCCTACTATACTTTCAATATGTCTCTCAGCAGAAGCTGTGCATTGAATAGTTATGCCTAAATCCTTAATTTCTTGCATAAGTTTAATCTCAAACACATCATTAATAACAGCAACATGAAAATAAACATAATGAAAGTTTGTTCTGTTCCCTATTTTTAAAGCTTTCGTCTTTTTATTGTTTAATCTCAGCCCTAGTGTAAACAAATATTTACTCAAATCATACAAATCTAAAGTCACATTATTTTTGGAGAATTCGACATTCTTTTGATCAATTGGGAAGATTATTTTTAAATCATCAGCGAATTTGCAAACTCGACCGTTAAGGATCTTAGTTTCCAAATTTGCTAATACAATTTTAAATAAAATTGGCCCCAAGCTTGATCCCTGTGGAACTCCACTCGTTACTCGTTTTGATTTTGATATCAAATCGTTTACTTGAATACTCATTCGTCGATTATATAGATAGTATTTAAGTAATCTAAAAATATTCGGATCAATATTCAACAAATTAATCGCATTCAAAATAGCATCAAAAGATATAGAGTCAAAAGCTTTTGAGATATCTATAAATACAATTAATGCATCTAACTTATTCTCGTCTAATGTGATTACATGTTTCCACATGGAAAGCATATTAGTAGTTGTCGATCTACCTTTCGTAAAGCCATGTTGACATAAGTCAGAATCAGCCGGTAACATACGTTCTAAATGATCTAGTATCAATCGTTCTATTATCTTCAAAAACGAAGGGATAATAGAGATTAATCTATAATCACTGGCGCACGTTGGCTTACTAACTTTTGGCAACGGCTTAGCTACAATCGTTAATATATCGATTGATAATTCCCCATCCTTCAAAATCCTATTTATAAAGTTGCAGAATGCATTCCTAAATGTTAAGGGTAATTGAATCAGATTATCAATCGAAATACCAAGGTGATCTTTTTGTTTTTTTGATTTGATTTTTAACATCAATTTTATCAATTCATCACTGTCAATAACAAGTCCTGGTTCCTGGCCTCCCAAAGGATCTGATAGTTCTATAAAAGTTCTCTCATTCTGTGGATTGCATATCAAATTGACAAATACTTCCTCCAATTCACAGAGAAATCCAGACTCAGTTTTATCCACAGGTAGTATAAGCTTTAACTTTTCCTTGTATTTACTGTAATCTGTGAGGAGTTTAAATTATCTTCAAAAACGAAGGGATAATAGAGATTAATCTATAATCACTGGCGCACGTTGGCTTCCATACTTTTGGCAATGGTTTAGCTACTATCGTTAGTATATCGATTGGTAATTTCCCATTCTTCAAAATTCTATTCATAAAGTTGCGGAGCGCATTCATAAAAGTTAAGGGTAATTGAAGCAGGTTATCAATCGAAATACCAAGGTGATCTTTTTGTTTTTTATTTGATTTTTAACATAAATTTTATCAATTCATCACTGTCAATAACAAGTCCTGGTTCCTGGTCTCCCAAAGGGTCAGATAGTTCTATAAAATTTCTTTCATTCTGTGGATTGCATATCAAATTGCCAAATACTTCATCCAATTCACAGAGAAATTCGTAATCAGTTTTACCCACAGGTAATATAAGCTTTAATTTTTCCTTATATTTACTGTAGTCTGTGAGGAGTTTGTATCCTAGTCTAGGATTACTCTTCAGTTTGGCCAAAATAATTCTCTCTGATCTTTGACGGATTATCAGCAGTGATGAATTAATTTCTTTATCGATCATATCTAATCTCATTTTTTAAATACTATTGATAAGACTACATTTCATTATATTATCTCGTTTGATTCTTAGCTTACATAACTTCCTATTGATTCGCTTTGGTATAACATCCGTAAATGTAGATGCCCTAAATATATCAGATAATAACAATGAAACAGAAGAAACAAATTCGTCATTGTTCATGATAAAAAAAACATTCATAATCAATAGATAAGATTAATTCTCTAAAAAGATTCCAGTTGATTCTGGAACATTGCACGTGCGCACTTTCAAAATTAGGTTTCTGTGCTTTGCTACTCAAAAGGTTCCATTGTAAAATAATTTGTTTATGATCCAATTCTTTGAAGTAATTTACTACATCATAACTGTGTGAGTTCAACGCTTCAACTTCTAAATATACATGATCTAAGCATTGCGAACCTCTAGTTGATTCATTTATAATCTGCTTGAGATCATGAATAGAAAAAAATTGATTATTTCAGTCATGTAACTTATTAAAATCAGCTACCACCACATTATAGCCATGACAGTCAAAAATAGATTGAAAAGAATTGGTAAATGTTTGATCATCATATAAGGTAGGATACGGCGGTCTGTAAACCGCGGTTAAGATCAGATTATCAATTTGTATAGATAAAAAATCAATGATAGCATTATCTTCACTAGTATGTAAAATTTTCGCATTTAATACAGATTTACTATAAATAAGTTCTCCTCCACCTCTTTTATCCAGCGATCTGTCTTTTCTGAATAAAGAATAGTGAGGAATATCAAATTCATGGTTTTCAATATCCTTGTTAAGCCAAGTTTCAGATAATATTATAAAATCAAAATCGTTACTTATTATAAAATTACACAGCAAAAAATTTTTGTTCCTAACATTTCGAAAGTTAGCATAAAATAAAGTAAATGTAGAATACGACTTATCTAAACAAGTATCGAATATTACGGATTCAACTTTGTTGGCTTCTTTATTGTTCGTTTCCCGAGTTTTGAGGCCATACTTCTTCTCCCCCCGCTGTCCACAACATTTAGTAATGATACATCGTTTTTTGTTATTGTATCTTCTCTCGATAAATTCCTTATAATATCGTGGTCAGAAGTAGATGGCTTCCGCTCCTGGTTGTTCTTTAGCTTTTTTTGCTTTTGCCAACTTTCGTTGGAGAAATGTTTTGTCACGTCCAATAAATATGCTATGAAAGCTCGAATTCTCACCTTTCCTTTTATTGATGGCCTCGATATGCATATTTGTTGGCCTCTTTGATAACTTTATAACCACCGGTCATGGACGATTGGATCTTTTTCTCACCCTGAAACATTTAGCGATGTCAGCATGCGTCTCATCCTTGATCAGGACGTTTAATTTCTCGACATCTTTTACATCAGCATTTTCATCAAGATTAAATAAAATTAGCTGTTCTTGTTTGCTAATCCGCGCTGATAATTCATTCGCTAATATGTTTATTATTTCTTCCCCTGATGTTTTATTCTTCATTGGCGTGTATTAATTACAAATAAAATTGCAGTTCAAGAAATCTCAATTAAAACTGCCTGAAACTAACCGAGATTGTTTCTAAAATCACAGTTAAGAGAAATATTGTGTAATAACCGAGTTAGATTATTTGACCTTAAAGACCACCATATTTGTCAAAATCGAACATCGTTGGGTTGTAACGCGGAGCCGCGTGTTACAATTTCGTGTTTTGGGTTGAAACATGGGTCTTGCGTTCAACTGATTTAGCTCAGATTTCCCTATAACTAAACTTCATCTAACTTTAGCCATGCTTGCTATTGTCCTCTCTAAAGACGCTATCCTATCATCTTGCAAGGGAAAGACAAAACGATTACGAATTTAACTTAGGTTTTAAGATCCTAGTGTAAACGCCCCTGCTTCAAGTAAATGCCGTACGACGTTACAAACTCGGTTAAGGTACTCTGAATATAGATATTGTTATGCTAGGGGGCCCTTAACAGGGCCTGGTTGTGCGTTCTCCTGAATTATTCAGAGTGTGACGGTGTCTTAGAGCCCTGGGTTGACTCTGGCTGTGGTTCCTTCTGTTGTTGTGTTGTAATCACGATGTGGAAAACTTCGTTGAAGTTCTGCATTAATTGGCTCGTCTCGCTGGTTGTACCGCAACAAGATGAGTCATGGATGTTGCCAATTGTTGGTGAAACAAATCAAATCACCAGCGTAGGTATTGACAGCCGACAGAACGCTCACGCGTAACGCAAAGCAGAATGCAAATGCGACAACTGACTTGCATGGTAAATTGCCGTGTTTAAAATACCATGCCATAGTAATATATGTCTACTTGCACACTATTGGTTAATCGGCAAGTTTCGCTTTTTTCTCAATGGTGCAACGTAAATAAAATTTAATTTAATTTACGCAATATGTCGGCAATTAATTTGTGTCGTTACCACACTTTCCTCTGAAAAAAAGGAACAAAAATTCCTCTCTGCGAGGCTAGCTAAGAAATGTATGACAGAGTTCGAAAAGAGTTAAGCAAAAATATGATGAACCATAAATGCTGGGTTTAAATATGCTTGTTGGTTGCTTCAACAATGATATGATGCCAGGTAACCACTAGGAATTGCTACACAAATTGTTAGCTCTAGTGGTCGGTCATACCGCGTGAGGCAAAATAGAGCAGTGTAAGATTTGGGAGCCGCAGCGTGAAGATTTCGAGGTAAATTGCCTCTGAATTTGCCAGGTTTAAGTTAAAACCTAAGCAGGTTGGATCGTCGTCAATGCGTTTGTATACGACCAAAGGAGCTAGAGTGAGTGCTCGACGTTGTGGTCATGACATTTGTAGAGTGGTCTTTGTGCAGTTGATGAAGTTGAGATATGCATTGAAAGTGGCCTGTACCATGATATGAAGCTGATAACTACTTAGTGTTGCTACACGAAAGCATTAGCTCCAAGTAGCTGGTCATACCAAAATAGGCAGTGTGATGTCATATGTGAGAAATACATTATAATGTAAAAATATATACATTAAAATCAAAGGTAACTGCATAAAAATATGTACACGAACATTGCCTCAGAGATGGCATAATACCAAAGAACTGTTCAAAAATGCTACACAATTGTTAGCTAAGAACAGCTGGTTATGCCACGTGAGACAAATACGAAAAATAACGTAAGGTTAAAAAAATTTTGATAGTTAATGTTAATGTTTAAAAAAATCAATTACGCGTTATACAAATCAGGATATTGAGATTGTGAGCAGACGGAGCCTGAGACGTGTGTAGAAGGTTGAACGCTCTCAGGATCAGGTGGTTCGATAAATGGTTTCAACCTGTCTATGCTTACTGATGTCGGTGTAGCGCCTTGCATAATGATGAAGTATTTTGGCTGTCTGAGTAAAATCGGGTAAGGACCGCGATACTTGGGTTGTAGCGGTGCAACAGCATTATTGTTGCGAACGAGTACTCTCTTGCAGCTGTGGAGCTGTGGGTGAACGAAGACTGGACGAGGCGTGTGTCTCGGCTGCTGTTCGGACATGTTACCGAAATGAAGTCGAAGGCGGGTAGCTTCGTTTTGTGGGTCATCTTGTGCCGGTAGTAGACGTGGGAGCTGACTAGGCAGGCGTAGATCCATGCCATACAAGAGTTGTGACGCAGACGTTTCAATGGATTCACGAGTACGGGAACGCATGGCCAGCAGAACTAAAGGTAGTGCATCGACCCAGTTGCCATTAATGGACGAGGATGCTAAAGCTGCTTTGAGTTCCCTATGCATTCTCTCTACCATGCCATTAGCTTGGGGATGGTAGGCAGTCGTCTGGCGTAAGATGCATCCCATGTACCGCAAAGTGGTTTTGAAACGATCAGATGAGAAGCAAGTGCCTCTGTCCGTGATGACCTCATTGGGAACACCATAATTGGATATCCATGCAGAGATAAAACCGTTAGTTACTTCGTCTGCAGAAATGGTGCCAAGAGGTAATGCCGCAGGCCACCGTGTAAATCTATCGATCATAGTTAGAAGGTAGCTGAAACCTTGAACCTTTGTCAGATGAACTATGTCGATGTGGACGATGGCTAGGCGAGAAGTAGACCGAAAATGTTGCAACTTAGAACGAGTGTGTCGTGTGATCTTGTTTTTCTGACAAATTGCACACTCTCAGACCCATCGTTTAACATTCTGCCTAAGTCTGTGACCCCAGAAACGATCTGTAAGAAGTCGGACAGTCGCTAGGCTTCCTGGGTGAGAAATTGAGTGAATTGAATCGAAAACCTTTCTCTGAAGGTTGGTCGGCAGAACTGGCTTGTTGGGCTGCGTACCCGTGAAGTAAACAATTGGTAAGCCTTCCCACAGACGGCATATGAACTTGGTTGGGTGACGAGCTATTGATCTTGGAATGTGAATGTCACCGCGTTGTTCAGTTTGCAGGAGAGTTGGCGTTAGTGCAGGTTCACTGAGTGCCACGGAGTTGACAGTGAATGGTGAGGGCGAAGGTGGTTGTAGAGAGACGTCTGGCCTGGACAGGGCATCTGAAATGAAGTTATGTTTGCCCTTGACGTGAAAGACGTCAAATTGCCATTCGCTTAGACGAGAAAGCTGTCTTTCCACTCTGGCAGGATACTTGGCGAGAGATGAAGTTGCGTTTCGAAGTGCGCTAACTAATGGTGCATGATCTGTGAAAACAACAAATCTGCTACTGTCAATGATGCTGATAAAATGGCGCACTGTATCGTGGATGGCGAGAAGTTCTCGGCCGAAGGTGTCGTATCTCGTTTCTACTGGTTGTAGAGTACGCGAGTAGAAACTGATAGGCTTCCGAACTCCGTCGATCTCTTGTTCCAAAGTGGCTCCAATAGCAAATTCAGAAGCATCTGTCGTAAGTAGAAATGGCTTTTCGAAATCTGGATGCGTTAGCATTGTGGCATTTGCTAACGAGTTGATGGCAAGTCGAAGTAATTCCTCGTTTTCGGATGACAAAGCAATGATGGAATTCTTGCTAAGTCCTTTTCGGTTCCGCAGGTGCCTGCACAAAGGATAAAGTTGTTTTGAAAGGCCCGGAAGGAACTTGTGATAATAGTTTAGTACTCCCAGGATTTTCTGCAAATCGCTCAAAGTCCTTGGTGACTTGATATTCTTGATTGAATTCGTCTTTGACGGCAACGGTTGAATACCTTGGGCCGTGATACGATGCCCTAAGAAGTCGACGGATGAAGTTGCAATCTGCGTCTTGTCACAGTTGATCTTGAGTCCGTGGTTGGATAAGCGTGAGAGGACATTTCGTAGATGTTTCGCATGAGATTCTAGATCTGGACTGAATACCATAATGTCATCGAGATATGACATACAACAAGCAGAGTCGTCGCGAAGTATGTTGTCTATGAATATTTGAAATGTCTGAGTAGCACACTTAAGTCCAAAAGGCATGTAAAGATATTCAAAAAGGCCAAATGGAGTGATGACTGCAGTTTTCTCGATATCCTCTGGTGCTACCGGTATGTGATGGTACGCTTGTCTGAGGTCAATCACTGAGAAGAAATTGCTGCCGTTGAGTTTTTCAAGTAAAGTGTTGATATTTGGAATAGGATATGCATCAGATTTTGTCACTGAATTTAGCTTACGGTAGTCTCCACAGGCTCTGTACGATCCGTTTGATTTAGAGACTAAGTGCAGTGGTGACGCCCATGAACTTTTCGATGGTCTGATGATTCCGTCTTCCAAAAGCCTTGAGAATTCTTCTTGGGCAGCTTTCAGCTTAGCAGGAGCCAGTGGTCGCTTCTTGAGTGCAATAGGTTGTCCTTCTGTGACGATATGATGCATCGTGTTGGAGACTCGTAGCTCTGACTTGTTAAGATCGAAAAGCGATTTGTATTTTCGAAGAGCTGCTGATATCTCTGCTGAATGATGCACTGGGGATGGCTGAATGACCTGTAACTCCAAACGCTCGGAGGCAAGTGTCCAAAAATGTTGTTCGAGTCTGGTGGAGGGGTCGATGATCTTTTGATTGGCAAGATCAACAATGAGCCGAAATTTTAGAAGGAAATCAAGGCCTATTATATTATGTGAGACCTTGGCAATGATGAAGTTGTGGGAAAATTCACGTCGTAGACCTATGTTGAGTGTGCGGTATTGGCAGCCATAAGTTGGTATGGGCTCTCCTGTAGCTGTTGCGAGAAGAACGCCTAGCGACATCTCGGCCATTGAATCACCTTTGAGAACTGAGACTGCCGCACCTGTGTCTACGATGTACTCTTCGCCAGTTTTGAAATCAAGAAGGTGCAGAAGTTCGTTTGACTGTTTGGCCGGGTCATGCAAACAAGTAGGCTGGTGATTGCGACCGGCATTGTCTGTTTGGTTCTCTATGTGAAAAATTCGGCGTGGATGAAAAGAGTCGACAGGGATGTCGGATTGTAGTTGGCTTCTTCCCTGTAGCGCCGTTGATGCCGTTGATGTGCAGAAAGTACGGTCTTCTACTTCCTGCGCCAGACGTTTCCCGATGCTGATGCACCCTTGTGCCTGCGGTCTGTTGTCCTCTCCGTCAGCTGTGGAAATTGACACTCATTCGGAAATTCTTCGGAACGACAAAGACAAACTTGGCAAGCATAAAAAAAACTTCTGGTGGTTATAACACCAGTTCTTTGGGGCATATTTATTAAATGATTGCGGAGATCTCGATCGCCGCCTACCATTATAATTTGACTTGGAAACGAATTTTGGTCGAGCATTCGCTTGATT
>JAQBSW010011782.1:0-18909 GCA_029291075.1 Eudiplozoon nipponicum
TTAAATCCATTAGGTCCTGCCCTAAATGAAATACATCTTCTAATTTAATATCGGCATTCATGATCAAGAATTATGGTACTCAAATTGACAATTATTTTAGGCGTTTGGAAGGTGAAAGTTGGAAAGCTATATCTTCAGCAATAATCTGCTTTGATGTGTACGTGACCCACAATAATAAATAAATTACCTGTTCCAAGACTCCTCCTCAGTGTTATATTATATCAGAACACAAGGCAAGTGCTGAAAGATGTATATTGTGCAATGTTGTAATCGTTTATTATGGAGAGAAATGTTAAAAATGCAGCAAACGAAAATCTACAACCAGCTCGGAAGCACGATACTCAAAAACTGAAAATAGCGCACAATTATAAAAATCAAGTCTTTAAACAAAGAATGTTCTGGAAAATAAAAAGAAAAATTCTTTTTAAATAAAGTTGTTACAATCAGCTATGGTGGTTTAAATTTATCATTCAAGGTCATTTTATAAAAGGCGGAGGATTCAACATCCTCTACAACTATAAATATTTATATGAATAAATGAATGTATAATGCCGAGGCAACATTGGTCAAATGGAGGATAAAGATAATATCATGAACAATGACACCTTAAACCAAGGTGAGGCATCAATTTAAACAGTGTATAATATTCAAAATTTTTATTTTCTGAACACTTCAAAATCGTTATCATATAGAAGTTGCGCTATATCTTTTCTGTTTCTTTGATAAATACAATAACGGCCCTAAATTTTATTATTTGAAACATGTGTGGTTTGGAATCGTATATTTTCTATCAGTGATATGAGGCTCCTCCAACCTATTCCAAAATGAGAAGATCCTAGAAGAGATTAACTCCTCATAGATTACAGTAAGACGGCTGATTTCGAAAGATTTACACCTGCCATAAAACTGAGTCGGATTTACTGTAACTCTCTATGTGGAAACATGTAATTACATTAGATGAGAAAAAGTTAGATGCATTAATTGTATTCATAGATATCTCAAAAGCTTTTGACTCTATATCTTTTGATGCTATCTTGAATGCGATTAATTTATTGAATATTGATCCGAATATTTTTGGATTACTTAGGTACTACTTATATAATCGAAGAATGAGTATTCAAGTAAACGATTTGGTATCTAAATCGAAAAGGGTAACAAGTGGAGTTCCACAGGGATCCAGTTTGGGACCAATATTATTTAAAATTGTATTTGCATATTTGGAAACTAAGATTCCTAACGGTCGAGTTTGCAAATTTGCTGATGATTTGAAAATAATCTTTCCAATTGATCCAAATAATGTTGAATTCTCCAAAAATAATGTGACACTTGATTTGTATGATTTAAGTAGATATCTGTTAACACTAGGGCTGAGAATAAACAGTAAAAAGACGAGAGCTTTAAAAATAGGTAACAGAACAGATTTTAATTATGTTTATTTTCATGATGCTGAGATTAATGATGTTTTTGAGATTAAACTTATGCAAGAAATTAAGGATTTAGGCATAACTATTCATTGTACGGTTTCTGCTGAGAGACATATTGAAAGGATAGTAGGCAGTGCCAAGAACAGATGGGCATTGATAAATAGAAATATTATATCACATGAAATAAAATTCAAAATGTTTATAATATGGATTAGACCGATACTAGAATATGCCGCCGCTACTTGGAATCCCTTAACAAAGGGTCTGTCTAATAAAATAGAAGCTGTACAAAGAAAAGTTGTGAAACAAATTAGTCCTATCTCCTGCACTATATACGCCACTAGATTACAATTTGTATCACTGCATCCTTTATGGTTTCGGAGAATGTGCTATTGTATAAAAGTTTTCCATTTAAACCAGTGGTCTGGTGCCTATATGAATCCCATAAGAAAGAGTCATGAAATTGGAACTAGATCTGGTCATTCTGCAATATCTCCACCTTTGATTGGGAATGTTGCGAGCAAGCTGTTCTCGTTTTCAAAAATTTACAAAATTTATAATCACTTGCCAAAGGGGCTTAGAGAAACGCCTCCAACTAAAATGTCTTTTAAATTTTTATCTACCGAACTAGAAAAAGTGTTTAATCCTGATGATATTTTTAATTTTGATTATGATAATACTTTTTCATGGTTAAATAAAAGCCAAGATTAATTGTTTCAGCAACAAATGTAATATTCGAGTTATAACTTAAATTTTCAATTTTGATTAAGAATCTATCACTGTTTACAGCTGATCTTTCAGATGCCGATAAACTGTACAGTACACTTAATTGCACATATATATGTGATGTGATATCTTTTTATATTGTACATTTTCTAATTTTATTATTTAATGGAACATGTGTGGTTTGAATCCAAATAAAGATATTCTATTCTATTCTAAAAAAAGTTTCTGCTAGGATTGGAAAACAGAAGCAGTTAATATTATTTAAAATGCTGACCCGAATGATGTTGAGAAGTTAAATGATTTAATCAAAGATACGACTGAGGCCGAAATAACGAAATGCTTCAGAGTTGGCAAGAAAACTGAACGACCAAGGCCGGTTGTGATAAAACTATCAAAGAGGCCGACAAACAAACAAGTGGAAGATATCAATAAGAAGAAAGAAGAATGTAATAACTTCCACAATATATTCATCTGCAGAGACAAGACCTTTCTCCAAAGGAAATTGTCAGCAGCGAAGAAGTTGAAGAAGAATATAGATAATGGATCAAGTAATCCGAAACAAGTTACTATAAAGGATGTGTCAGTAGATTCTAAAATCACAAATGACGGAGTATCATGTGTGGTTTGAATCCAAATAAAGTTATTCTATTCTATATATTGGCTTAATGACTAATTACTCAATATTGTACATGCTTACCGGAATTTAAATTTGTTGCACTATATTGTTATAAGGATGAATCAATCGCCCATGCTCTATTGTACATATTTTCTCATACAAGTCCTTCCTGGTCAATATATCCGTAAATTGCATTAACTGATCATGTGAATGGCATCCAAATATATATTTCTAAATCTAAAAAGTAAATGTTAAAGCAATACCGGAAACCAACCTCGTATCACGTGAATCCTCAAAAATATTCAATAAATACACAAATCCACAACCCTTATATTGACTGAAGCACAGAAAACTAGCAAGACAAGAATCGCACATACTTAACGACTAAAGTCAAACAAATTTGTCACATAATTAAATTGCAGCAAATTTAAACAACAGATAACAATCAGTCGAATTAAATATACAATTTCATTGACTGACACTATTGTAATAACTCAAATTAATTTTTTGATATGCTGACAAATATAAATTGAAAAATTAATGCATTCGACTAATGAGATCTCGCATTACTCCGTTCACCAATTACGTACGAATTGACACATTTATAAATCTGTAACGGCTCAAGAACAATTTGACGACATTGCAAAATGAAATTCAAATTTAATTAGCGCGGTACCAATGCCAACAAGCAAAATTTGCCTTTAACCAATGGCGTGCGAGCTTTCGTTTTCATGCTATTGTAAACGCTCCGGCTTCAAGTAAATGCCGTACGACGTTACAAACTCGGTTAAGGTGCTCTGAATAGAGATTAGTTACTGATAGGGGGGCCCTTAAGAGGGCCTGCTAATGCGTTCTCTTGAAGTCTTCAGAGTGTGAAGATGTCCTAGAACCTTGGGTGGACACTGGTTGAGTTGTCGCTCCCGTGGTTGAGCTGTAATCACGATGTGGATACCGTCCTGCGGTTCTGCACTTAATTGGCTCGTCTCTCCCGGTATACCGCAACAAGATGAGTCACGGATGTAGTTAGTTGTTGGTGAAACTATCAAATCACCAGCGTAGGTATTGACAGCCGACAGAACGCACACGCGTGAAGCAGGTAGAATGCAAATGCCACAACTGACTTGCATGGTAAATTGCCGTGCTTAAATAGCATGCCATGCCTACTTGCACACTATTGGTTAAACGGCAAGTTTCGCTTTTTTCTCATTGGTGCAACGTAAATAAAATTGAATTTAATTTACGCAATATGTTGGCCATTAATTTTTGTCGTTACACTATATAAGCTCAGTGTATTTAACATGCTTGTGAGATTCACGTTTGAGTTCTGCTACGTGCGGTCTCCTGTCACAATGACTGTTCACCCATACTGACTTCTGGGCTTGCTTCACAAGCAGAGTAATTTAGTCATGCCAATCTTTTTGCTGCATATCTAGTGAGACGGAGCATCATCATTTTTTGGACCTCTACATGTGTCAGTTACCGTGGTGATGTCGCATATCTTCAATGAGACATTTCTCAGCTTTCATACAGTCTCTCGCCGCTGAGTTCAACGCCAAAACTGGAGGAACACCAGCCAGGCAACCAAAGCCGTTCGCAAATCTCGAGGAGTATTTCGAGACACTGCTACACTACCTAACTTTCTCGGCATTTGCCGGAGAAAGTAGTTTCGGCCCTAATAAAGCCACCAAAAGTACTAACTGTCAGCCCTCTTGGCATCTCAATACTTTGTAAACCTCGTACGGTATTTACAAGTACGATTCAATTGTAAACGCTACGGCTGCAAGTAAATGTAGTGCGACGTCACAAAATAATAAACAAGTATTGTGTTCTCCGGAAAATGCCGAGAAAGTTAAGTAGCAATACAGTGTCTAGAAGTACTTCGAGAAACTTTAGGACTGCTCCGGTTGATTGACTGGTGTTCTTTCGTGTGAATGCACCGTGATAAGTAGAGTTGTTGATACCAGAGAGGTTATTTGCTGTTCGGAGGCTTAGAATTGTAGCAACACCGTTGTGGCTGGCACACGTAGAAGTCTGATTAATAGATAATCGTTTAGGTACTTTAAGTTGTGCAGCAATAAGAAGATTGGTGTGACTGAAATCTGATTGACTAGATCACACAGCGTGTTAAACGCAAGTCCAGAAGTCAGTTTGGGTAGGCAGTCAAGTAGAGAGAGCGACAGTAATCACACGTAGCAAGCAGAGCGGAAAGGTGAAGTTTGTTGCATGGTAAATGTACGTTAGTTATATACTTGTTTAAGCAAAAGGTCGCACGCACTTGGTTAAAGGCAAATTTTGCTTGTTTTAATTGGTACCGTGTAATGAAATTTGAATATCATTTAGGCAAAATGTCGGCGAGATAATCTGAGTCATTATACAATTATAAGGCAAAACATTGAAAACGCCCCGGCTGGAAGTAAGTGCCGATCGATTTTACTAAGAAGACAAACGGATTCGGACAGAGCAGTTGATGTGAGCGGCCCTTAACAGGTCCAAAATGCGTTCACCGGCAAATGTAGTGAAAGTTTATGTCGGTTGCAATGGTGATAGTGACTAAATATTCTTCTAGACACTTGCTTTGTTTTCCAGTTTTTTGCATGATATTCCTTTGTGTAGATGCGCCTGACTAAGTGGAATTGTCGAAGCCGGATGTGCGAGTTGCTGTGCAAAGCCTTAGAATTGTCTTGTTGAAGATCTGCGGCAATACCGAGGTGGCCGGTACATGTAGAAACCGGATTAGTGGAGGATCGTTTAAGTATGACTAGTTGTGCTGCAACAAGAAGATCGGAATTACTGAAGACTATGCGACGAGATGACACAGCGTTGTAAACGCAATTCTAGAGACCGGCGTAGGTAGATAGACTAGAAGAGAAAACGACAGCATCCACACGTAGCGAGCAGAGCAGAAAGAGTGTTGCGTGGCAATTGCATCGTGCTTATATAGATGCGCAATCGCACGCAATTGGTCAACGGAAATTTTGCGCGTCTTAATTGGTTTAGCGTATTAAAATTTGAATTTGATTTTGGCAATATGTCGGCGAATTAATCTGAGCCGTTACATCACTTTCCTCTCTGAGAAAAAAAGATAAAAATAAAAAAAACCCTCTTGGTGGGGTTTGATTAGTAATGTAGGACAGAGTTCAAACCCAATTAAGAAACAGCTTATAATTCTGTCCATAGTTAATCAAAAATATAAAGTAATGCTGGGCTAGCGCATACCCGTTAATTGCTTCAAAAATGATATGATGCCAAATAACCACTGGTAGCTTCTAAACAAATTGTTAGCTGTTGTGGCTGATCAGATCCTGTGAAGTGAAATAGAGCAATGTGCTATGTTTTTGGAACAGCAGCGTTAAAATTGCAAAGTGAATTGTCACTGAAGATGCCTATATCAAGTTGTAACCTGATCAGGCTGGATTGCTGTCAATGATAGTTCGAATACGACCATAGGAGCTAGTGTGTGCTCGACATTGTGGTCAAGATAATCGTAGTGAATGTGTACTGTGTAACTGAAGAAGAGGTGATATGCATTGAAAGTGGTCTGTATCATGATATGAAGCCGATTACAACTTAGTGTTGCTACACAAGGCGTTAGCTATAAGTAGCTGGTCAAACCAAAATGGGCAGTGTGAGCTCAAGTGTGAGCCATACGTTGCAAGAGTACAATGTAAAAAATATATGTAAATCAAATGGTGAGGACAAAAAATGTACTCTAATATTGCCGTAAACATGGCATAATACCGATGAACTGTTCACAAATGCTACACAATTGTTAGACAAGAGCAGTTGTTTATACTACGTGAGACAATTAAATCTGAGAAAGGTAGAGATTACGTCGCGTTAAATTAGGCGCAAGCGGTACGCAAAATGTTAATATTTGATACGTAGAATAACGAAAAATTAATGTAAAACAATTTATCAGTTATGTGTTATGCTAGGCAATCTACTGTTAGGTTGAGATTGTAGACAGGTAGAGCCTGAGACGCGTGTAGAAGGTTGTATGTCGCCAGGATCAGGAGATTCGATAAAATATTTAAATGTATATATGCTTACCGACGTAGATGTTGCGACTTGCATGATTATAACATATTTGAGCTGTCTGAACAAAATCGGGTAAGAATCGCGATACTTTGGTTGCAATGGTGCAATAGCAGAGTCGTTACGAACGCGTACTTTTTTAAATGTGAAGTTTGGGTGAACACAGACTGGTCGAGGTGTATGTCTCGGCTGCTGGGCAGATATGATATCGAAATAAAGTGGAAGGCGAGAAGATTTGATCTGTGGGTCGTCCTCTAAGTGTAGTTAACGTGAAAGATTACTAGGCTGATGCAGATCCATGCCATATAAGAGTTGTGACGCTGAAAGTTTAACAGATTCACCCATACGGGAACGCATAGCAAGTAGGTCTAAATTTAAATAATCGACCCAGTTGTCATTGGATGAGGATAATAAAGCTGCTTTGAGTTACTTAAGCATTCTTTCTACCATACCGTTAGGTTAAGTTGGGTAAGCAGTTATCTGGCGAAAAGTGCACCCAATGACCCACAGCGCAATTTTGAAGCGATCAGATGAGATGCAAGTGCCTCTATCATTAATGACCTTGTTGGGAACACCATAATGTGCTATCCATGCATTTATAAAACCATTAGTGACGTCATACGCAGAAATGGTGCCCAGAGGTAAAGCCGCATGCCATCGCACAAAGCTATCAATCATAGATGATTTGAAGTTGCTTTACACCCTGGGTGAGAAATTGAGTTGATGGTGTCGAAAACGTTTCTCTGAAGGCTGGTCGGCAGAACCGGCTTGTTAGGCTGCGTACCCGTTAAGCAAGCAATGAGTAAAACTTCCCAGAATCGACATACTAACTTAGTAAGGTGACAAGCTACTGATATTTGAATATGAGAGTCAACGCGCTGTTCTGTTCGTACGAGGGATGGTATTGGTGTAGGTTCACTGACAGTCAAGGAGTTGACTTGGAATGACGAAGGCGAAGGGGGTTGCTACGAGACGTATCGCCTGGTTTGTGCATCTGCTATAATGATTTGTTCGCCCTTAATATGAACGATGTCGAATGGCCATTCACTCAGACGTAACATTGCCTTTCATCTCTAACAGGGTACTTTGCGACAGGTGAATTCGCGTTTCATAGTATACTAAATAATGATGCATGATCTGTAAAAGAAACATATCTACTGCTGCTAATGATGTTGATGAAGTGGCGCACTGTGTCATGGATGGCGAGAAGTTCTCATCCGAAAGTGTCATATCTGGTTTATACTAGTTGGAGAGAACGCGATTTAAAACTGATAGACTCCGGAATTCTGTCGATCTCTTGTTACAAAGTAGGCCCAATAGCAAATTCAGAAGCATCTGTTGTGAGTAAAAACGGCAGTTGGAAATATGAATGGTTTAACATTGTAGCATTTGCTAACGAGTGGATGGCAAGACGGAGTCATTCCTCGTCTTCAAACGACCAAGAAATGGTGGAGTTTCTGCTAAGTCCTTTTCGATTCCGCAGGTGCCTACATAATGGATAAAGATATTTTGATAGGCCGAGAAGGAACTTGCGATGGTGGTTAAGAATTCCAAAAATATTATGTAATTTATTTAAAGTCTCGGCTTACTTACTATTCCTGATAGAATTTGCCTTCGACAACAAAGGTTGTATACCTTGAGCGGCAATACGATGCCTTAGGTAATCCACGGATTATTATATTAAAGGAAGCCATCTTGATATAGGTACCAGTGTGAATTAGGTAAAGTATAGTATATAAAAAGCATTTCATTCAGTAGACCGGTTTCGTCCTTATTGGGAACTCATCACGTACTGGACAGAATTTGCCACAGACAGGGCTCGAATCTGGGCACTGTAGAGGCTCCTAACCTATTCGTGTCGGAGAACCCCATAGATGCCAGATCGTGTGCAGTCCTATAACTTACAGTAGAATCTGATAAGCTTGTATTTTCATTTACATCTGATAAATTCAAACCTGCCATGTCTTGCGCTAACTTGCTAGCCTCCTCAAATATAAAGTTAGCTTCCATATCTATCGAATTTAATTATTAAATTGATACTTAATGTTAGGCAAATCGGGATGTGAAACCTCTCACGTTGCAAAAACACCCGAGCAAATAATCCGGAAAGAAATAGACGCGAAAAACAGAATTATTAAATTACCTGTTCCAGAACGTCCCCAAATGCGTACATCAATAAAACATATAAGACAGTGTTAGCAGGCGTATATTGTAGAAATCGATCAGACTTTTAATAAAGAAAAATGAAACAGTTTCAGCAGGCCGAGGAAGATACAACCAATTGAGGACAGTAATGCTCGAAAACTGAAAATGGCGCACAATTCAAAGTCAAGAATTCAAACAAAAAAAGTTCTGGAAAATAAATGAAAAATTCTTTTTAAATAAAATTCGAATCAATCAGCCAAGGTGGTTTAAATTTATCAGTTAATGTCACTTTCATTTTGGCGGAGGAATTATCTTCCTCCACAGGTACGTCTGTTTCGGAATCTGGTGCTCTAACCACTGAGCCATCCTGCCGCACACTACATTACACACAATTTTCAGTTATATAATAACAAAAGTAACTTGGTTAGTCTAATTGTCTTATAATTGGAGCTCATATGCTATCCACGGATGTATTTGCAATCTACGTCTTGTAACATTTGACAACTAACCAGTTACTGCTAATTGCTTTTCGATTCCGCTGGTGGCTACAAAAAGAATAATTTTGTTTAGATAGGCCGGGAAGGAACTTGCGATTATTGTTGAGAACTCGCAATATTTTCCGTAAGTCATTGAAATTTTTTGATGATGAAATATTCTCGATCAATTTTGCCTTAGACGACAAATGCTGTATAAATTGAGGTGAAAAACGATAATTTAGAATTTTTAAAGCATATAGTTGCATTTTGTGTTTTGATAAGTTTCAGGTTGATTTGATAAGTATGAGAGGGCATTTCTTAAATGCTTGGCATGAGAGGCTAGGTATGAACTGAAAACCATTATTTCATCAAGATATGACATACATTTGGCAGCATCGTCGTGGAGTATATCATCCATGTACCTCTGAAAGTCTGAGTAGCACACATGAGACCAAAAGGCATGTAAAGATATTCAAAAAGGCTAAAAATAGTTTTTTATTATCATCTGGTGCTACCGAGCTGGTCTCGATAATCGTTTATACTGATTTAGGAGGTGTTAATCCGCTGTCTTATTAGCATTTGTTATCCATGACGATTCTTTAAATGATTTTACTCAAATTTGAAAAAGATCTCTCCAAAGTGGATAGCCTAACGTCATCAGATGTGAAATCGGCGGATGGACACTGAGCTAACTTAGAATTCAGGATATTTATGTTTGGAAGAGACTAACAGGACATTAGAGCGCCTAAAAGGACTTAAATATGCATAGAACAAAATTAAAACATACGTGTCCTGTATATATTGAAAATGGAGTTTGATGTTAAGCCATGGGTAGACATTACAGAAATAAATACAAACGAAACTACAAGTATGTAGTAGATGTTGCGAACTCAGTAACAAATTAGTTCAGTTGTGACCAGAAGGATAAACCAAAGACAGCATGAACGGAAATTATAATCTCATGCACATTCGGTATTATGCCATTTAACCACTAAATATTTTGGTGAGGAAAGGAAACTACACCATCTAAAAATAATAAATCGTGTGAAGAATTCCTGCAAATATTAGCGAATGAAGTCTTGTAATGTAATGGTAAACAAGATCACTTAATATTATCTAGTCTTGATGAAAATGCTGGTCCAAGGGTGTCTAAAATTGAATGATATGATAAAGAATACAGCGGAAGCCGAAATAACGAAATATTACAGGGTGGGCAAATAGTCTGATCGTCCAAGACCTGTCGTGGTGAAATTATCTAAACGATCGACAAATATGCAACTCTTAGCCATAAACAAAATAGGCGAATACCTTAATTTTCACAAGATATTCATTGGTCGTAACAAAATGTTTCTCCAAAGGAAATTAGGAACAGCAAAAACGTTGAAGAATAATCAGGATCAGTGACCATCAGCATAAGGAGTCCATCATTTGATCCAGTTACAAAAAACGATGAATCACTACTGAATATTGTGGACAGCGGAGAGAAGAGAACTGTAGCGACAAAACCCAGCAAAATAACTATAAAGAATCCAACAAAGTTAAATCAGTAAATATCGTAAATTTTATAGATAAGTCATTAGAAGTATTAACACCAAAATTTTTTGTTGTAGAATTTTATAACAAGTGATTTCATAATATTATCTGAAACTCGTCTCAGCAAGGACATTTAAAATCATGAATTTGGCATTCCTCATTTTTATTTTTTTAGAAAAGACAGATCGTTTGATAAAGGAGGTGGAGGAGTGCTTTTAATAGTAAATCTACGCTAATTGCAAAAATGTTACATACTAGTGAACACAGTACTGCCATTGATTTTATATCTATCCAAATCAGTAATTTTATCTTAACAGCCGTTTACACACCGCCGTATGCTAATTTATATGATCTTTCTTTTCAATCTTTTTCTGACAGCCATGGTTCTGATGTGGTGGGAGGCAATTTTAATAATATGTATGACAGTGAAGTAACTAATTTTTTATATAATCATGATCGAAAGCAGATTATAAAGAAATGAACCAGAGGTTCGGAATGCTTAGATCGTGTACATTTAGAAATTGAATCGGTTAACTGGCAATGTTTTTATGTTTTAAACTTCTTTAAAGAATTGGATCACAATCAAATTATTTTGCAATTAAATAGCTTGAGTGCCAAAAGACAGAAAATTAATTTTGAGAATGTACTCGTGCAATGTTCCAGAATTAAATGGAATCTTTTCAGAGAGTTAAGCATGATGTTTGATTATGAAAGTTTTTACCTTATGAACACTGATGAATTTGTTCCTTCTGTTTCAACTTTATTATCAAATTTATTTCATACATCTACGTATACGGATATCTTACCGAAACGAATCGCTAGGAAATTATGTAAACAAAAAATTAAACTAGATAATATAACGAAATGTTTTCTTATCAATAGTATTTGATTGATAGTGAAATTAATTCATCACTGTCGATAATCCGTCAAAATCAGAAAGTATCATATTGGGTAAACTAAAGAGCAATCCTAGACTGGGATATAAACTCCTATAAGTTTACTTTAAATAATGTGGAGGAAGATAAATCCTCCCCCAAAACTAAAGTAACATTAACTGATAAATTTAAACCACCTTGGCTGATTGTAACGAACTTTATTTAAAAGAATTTTTTCTATTATTTTCCAGAACTATCTTTGTTTAAATACTTGACTTTGAATTGTGCGCCATTTTCAGTTTACGAGCATTACTGTCCTCGACTGGTTGTATCTCCTTTGGCCTGCTGCAATTGCTCCTTTTTACTTCATGAAAGACTGATCAAATTAATCAATATATTGTAGGGGTACTATTCGCTGTTGCTATCTCGTTCCTGATTTTGTACCCCTACTACTTATCAATGGTTGCTATTATTACTACCCGAGCACCCAATCAGTCTGTTCCTTTTCAGATGGTTAATATTAGAAGGCCGAAGAAAGGTTTCATGTATATATTACACACAATGTAGCACATAAATATAATTCACTGTTAATCCGAATTGAAGGAGTTGGTTGGCAATAATACAGATTTTAATGTAAAATTATATCTTAAACACTATTCACAGTTAGTCCAAATTGAATATATGTTAGTCAGCTGTAAAATTAGATTTTTATGCAAAAATATGTTTTAAATACCATTCACAATTAAACTAAATTGTCCGTCTTCTAGACGGCAAAAATAAGTGATTTATGTCTATAAAGTGAAATGTTTAGCACAAATGTCTGGAATGTAATGAGTAGTCAAACGATTAAAGATACATGATAATATGAGCCTAGTAAAATTATTTATGTTCATAAATTCACTGACACAATAGTCCACCGCGTGATCCTCTCGGATCGCGCGCGGTTCTGTCTATTTTATAAAAACACTATTAATTACAAATAAAATTGCAGTTCAAGAAATATCGATTAAAACTGCTTGAGACTAAAAGAGATTGTTCCTAAAATCACAGCTAAGAGAAATATTGTTTAAGGACAGAGTTAGAATATTTGACCTTAAAGAACACAGCGTTTGTAAAAATTGACCTTCGTTGGGTTGTAACACGGAGGCCGCGTGTTACATACACCCCCAGACAGTGAAAATTAGTACACAATGAAGGGGGCTAACCTTACAGGAAATGTTATTGCTCTTTCATGCCGTATAACGACTGATTTTGGTTCTGTCTACACTGATACTGGCTCCTCTATTTCTCGCGTTCTTGGACGGATGGTTAGGTCGAAGTGTTCGAGAAAGTCACGTCCAATGATGTTTCATGTCGTGTTGTCGATGATGAACGGATATTTGAAACATCATTTTAAGTTGGAGAACGAGATTGTGTGTACTCGTACCCCAAACGTCGCTATGTTGGAGCCATTCGCGCAGTTCAGACTGTTGGTGTCGACTGGGTGGGTTGGTTCGAGATAATTGTGGCGTAGTGAGCTTACATCTGATCCAGTGTCTATGACAATTCATTCGCCAGAGATTGCGTCACGGATGAGAAAGTATGTTGCCAGTGGCAACCGGCGATGAGATTGATTGCTGGCATTTGTGCGTTTGAAGCATGACTTAATTGGAGCCGTCGCTGTAAAGACAATAGTTTGATTGCGCTCTACCGCGAAGGCAACGTGCTTCGAGCCATCAGACGTGGAGCGGCCAACAATCTTGGGGTGCTCAGCCTCTGCTGCCGCCGAGGAGGCTGACCCCACCCGTCTTCCGAACCTTCCATGGGCGGAATCACCTGAGTTGTTGAGGGTGACCACGCCCATTTAAACGTCGTGTCTGTGCGCGGGTATGTGCAGCCGTTTCCGAGGCAATAACGTTTGTAGTGGCCTTCATCGAAAGTGCTTGAATTTCTCAAAATCTAGCTGTTTATTAATTCCTTACTGGCTGTGAGCTCGACGAACCGGGGCACCATAATGTAGGGGTACTTTTCGCTGTTGCTATCTCGTTCCTGATTTTGTACCCCTACTACTTATCAATGGTTGCTATTATTACTACCCGAGCACCCAATCAGTCTGTTCCTTTTTAGATGGTTAATATTAGAAGGCCGAAGAAAGGTTTCATGTATATATTACACACAATGTAGCACATAAATATAATTCACTGTTAATCCGAATTGAAGGAGTTGGTTGGCAATAATACAGATTTTTATGTAAAATTATATCTTAAACACTATTCACAGTTAGTCCAAATTGAATATAAGTTAGTCAGCTGTAAAATTAGATTTTTATGCAAAAAATTTGTTTTAAATACCGTTCACAATTAAACTAAATTGTCCGTCTTCTAGACGGCAAAAATAAAAGTGATTTATGTCTATAAAGTGAAGTGTTTAGCACGAATGTCTGGAATGTAATGAGTAGTCAAACGATTAAAGATACATGATAATATGAGCCTAGTAAGATTATTTATGTTCATAAATTCACTGACACAATAGTCCACCGCGTGATCCTCTCGGATCGCGCGCGGTTCTGTCTATTTTATAAAAACACTATTAATTACAAATAAAATTGCAGTTCAAAAAATATCGATTAAAACTGCTTGAGACTAAAAGAGATTGTTCCTAAAATCACAGCTAAGAGAAATATTGTTTAAGGACAGAGTTAGAATATTTGACCTTAAAGAGCACAGCGTTTGTAAAAATTGACCTTCGTTGGGTTGTAACACGGAGCCGCGTGTTACAATATATCTGCTTATACTTTCTTGTGTTTTTTTATTGAAGCACACATAGAAGGGACGTTCTGGAACAGATAATTTAATAATTCACGTATATCTCCTTCCAGATTATTTGTTTGGGTGTTTTGCGCGAGACAGGTTTCACATTCCGATTTGCCTAACATTAAGTGTCGATTTAATAATTAAACTTCACAGATATGGAAGCTGATATTAAATTTGAGGACACTAGCAAGTTAGTGCAAGATATTGCAGATTTGAATTTAGCAGATGCGAATGGAAATATAAGCATATCAGATTCTACTGTAAATTTTAGGAATACAAGCGATCTGGCATCTATGAGCATCTCAGACACGAATATGTTAGGAGCCTCTACAATAAGAAGAGAAATTAAAGTCCATATTACCAGTGGACAAAACTGATGATAGACTAATCTCTATGATCCCTTCATTTTTGAAGATAATAGAACGACTGATACTAGATCATATGGAATGTATATTACTTGGATTAGGCCAATTCTGGAATAAAATTATCTAGAAGCTGTACAAATTAAAATTGTGAAACATAATAGCCCTGTGTCCTGCACCAGATACGCCAACTAATTATAGTGTGTATCACTGAAAACTTAATGGTTTCGGAGGATGTGCTATTGCATAAAAGTATTTCACTTGAATGAGTGGACTGGTGCCAATATGAATCCAATAAGAAATATTTATAAAGTTATAACTAAATTTAGACTTTTGGCGGGATGTGTTACGCGGAAGTTAATTTTTTTCAAAAATTTACAAAATTTATCATCAATTGCCAAAGGGGCTTAGAGAAACGCCTTCATCATTAATGTACTGTACAAGAAAAAATATACAATCTGACTGATTTTTTAAATTTTGGTTATGGTAATACTTTCTAGTGGTTGAAGAAACGACGGAGATAATTATATTGGAAAAGTTATGCATTATATGATCATATTAGTTATCATTAAAAATAAACAATTGTTAGTCATGGTTCTCTTTTATGAATAATATTGTAGGGGTATTTTTTGCGGGGTAGCTATCTAGTTCGTGATGCTGTACCCTTCCTACATAGACCTGGTAGCTGCTGTTGAGATCCGTGCTTATGATTAGTCCACAACATATTTACCGATGGGTGATGTGAGAAGGCTTAGTCGAATAATCATACATATATTGTACACAATGTTGCAAAGAAAAACATCACAGTTAGTCCAAATTGACCGTGCTTCAGACGGCAACAAAACGATATATTGCCAACAAAATTGAATGTCTTATACACAAGCAATCATCAATTCACAGTCAAACAAAACGGACCGTGCTCTAGACGGCAACAAAACGATATATTGTCAACACAAGTAATAATCAATTCACAAGATGACCCACAAGACGAAGCTACCCGCCTTTTACTTTATTTCGGTAACATGTCTGAACAGCAGCCGAGACATACGCCTCGTCCAGTCTTCGTTCACCCACAGCTCCACAGCTGCAAGAGAGTATTCGTTCGAAACGACAATGCTGTTGCACCACTACAACCAAAGTATCGCGGTCCTTACCCGATTTTGCTCAGACAACCAAATTACTTCATTTTTATGCAAGGCGCTAGACCGACATCAGTAAGCATAGACAGGTTGAAACCGTTTATCGAACCGCCTGATCCTGAGAGCGTTCAAACTTCTACACACGTCTCAGGCTCCATCTGCCCACAATCTCAATAGCCTGCTTTGTATAACGCGTAATTGATTTTTTTAACATTAACATTACGTATCAAAATTTTTTAACCTTACGTTATTTTTCGCATTTGTCTCACGTGGCATAACCAGCTGTTCTTAGCTAACAATTGTGTAGCATTTTTGAACAGTTCTTTGGTATTATGCCATCTCTGAGGCAATGTTCGTGTACATATTTTTATGCAGTTACCTTTGATTTTAATGTTTATATTTTTACATTATAATGTATTTCTCACACATGACATCACACTGCCTATTTTGTTATGACCAGCTACTTGTAGCTAACGCTTTCGTGTAGCAACACTAAGTAGTGATCAGCTTCATATCATGGTACAGGCCACTTTCAATGCATATCTCAACTTCATCAATTGCACAAAGACAACTCTACAAATATCATGACCACAACCTCGAGCACACACTCTAGCTCCTTTGGTCATATAAAAACGCTTTGACGTAGATCTAGCCTGCCTAGGTTTTAACTTAAACGTGGCAACTTCATAGGCGATTTACCTCGAAATCTTCACGTTGCGGCTCCCAAATCTTACACTGCTCTATTTGGCCTCACGCGGTATGACCGACCACTAGAGCTAACAATTTGTGTAGCATTTCCTAGTGGTTACTTGGTATCATATCATTGTTGAAGCAACCAACAAGCATACTTAAGCCCAGCATTTATGGTACATTTTTTTTGCTTAACCTGGTTCGAAATCTCATGCATTTCTTATCTAGTCTCGCAGAGAGGAATTTTTTCCTCTTTTCAGAGAGGAAAGTGTTCTAACGACACAAATTAATTTACGACATATTGCGTAAATTAAATTAAATTTTATTTACGTTGCACCAATGAGATAAAAGCGAAACTTGCCGTTAACCAATAGTGTGTAAGTAGACTATGGCATAGCTATTTAAGCACGGCAAATTTACCATGCAGTTCAGTTTTCGCATTTGCCTTCTGCTTTGCGTTACGTGTGCGTGCTGCCGGCTGTCATCACCTACGTTGGTTATGGGATTGTCTTCACCAACAATTGGCAACATCCGTGACACATCTTGCTGCTGTACAACCAGCGAGACGAGCCAATTAATGCAGAACTTCAACGAAGTTTCCACATCGAGAATACAACGCAACAACAGAAGGAACCACAGCCCGAGCAAATCCAAGGCTCTAGGACGTCTTCACACTGTAGGATCATTCTCGGCATTCGCCGGAGAATGCACGACCGGCCCTGTTAAGGGCCCCGTATCATTACAATAACTCTTTATCCATAGCACTTTAACCGAGTTTGTAACGTCGTATGGCATTTAATTGAAGCTGGGGCGCTTACACCTATTAATTACAATTAAAATTGCAGTTCAAGAAATCTCAATTAAAACTGCCTGAAAGTAATAAAGAATGTTTATAAAATTACAGTTAAGAGAAATATTGTGTAAAAACAAAGCTAGATTATTTGACCTTAAAAAGCACAATATTTGTCAAAATAAAACAACGTTGGGTTGTAACGCCGAGCCGCGTGTTACATTATTGCGCTCAAATTACACTTTAATCGTTCCAAATATCAGGTCAGAGAAATTCCATGTTGAATCTATTATTATTTAAGTCATCATATAGTTTAAAAATTAGATTATAAAAAAAACTGTTTCTTGCCCTTATCATACAAATTATATATCAAATTAACAAAGGGAATGCTGTGACATTACTACAGTATATTCAGAAGTTGATAAATCATATATCAAAATAATTGAGACAGAATTATTTATACGCAAATTAATGGGCAAACGCATGGGATTTCATATATTTTATATATTGAAATATTCTAATATCATTATCAAATTGATGGTACGTGAGTATTTCCAAATAAAAAACTTATTCTAATCGATAAAAAAGATATTATATATACATATACTATTCCATTATTTGTTTTATTATATTCTATTTAAGTCCGGTCAATTCTATTCCATTCCAAACCATTCTATTCTATTCTATTCTATTCTATTCTATTCTTTTCTATTCTATTCTATTCTATTATATTCTATTCTATTCCATTCAATTCTATTCTATTCTATTCTATTCTATTCTATTCTATTCTATTCTATTCTATTCTATTCTATTCTATTCTATTCTATTCAATTCTATTCTATTCTATTCTATTCTATTCTATTCTATTCTATTCTATTCTATTCTATTCTATTCTATTCTATTCTATTCTATTCTATTCTATTCTATTCTATTCTATTCTATTCTATTCTATTCTATTCTATTCTATTCTATTCTATTCTATTCTATTCTATTCTATTCTATTCTATTCTATTCTATTCTATTCTATTCTATTCTATTCTATTCTATTCTATTCTATTCTATTCTATTCTATTCTATTCTATTCTATTCTATTCTATTCTATTCTATTCTATTCTATTCTATTCTATTCTATTCTATTCTATTCTATTCTATTCTATTCTATTCTATTCTATTCTATTCTATTCTATTCTATTCTATTCTATTCTATTCTATTCTATTCTATTCTATTCTATTCTATTCTATTCTATTCTATTCTATTCTATTCTATTCTATTCTATTCTATTCTATTCTATTCTATTCTATTCTA
>JAQBSW010011783.1:0-18909 GCA_029291075.1 Eudiplozoon nipponicum
ATAGTATAGTGTAGAAAAGGCAATTCATGATGGATGAACTGTCTTTTCTACACTATACATTTCTTAGTTTATACTGACATATGTAAGTAGTTAATTGGTCAGGTGCTTATATCAAGAACGCAACCTTGATTTTAATGATTGTTATCACCACCCGCGCAACCAATGTTCGTTTAATTCATCCAATAGTTTCGGCCTTGGCCTTATTAGGCATTCATCGGTAGAAGCCATATATGTTGTGGCTACTACTTATTGCACAATAGTATAGTGTAGAAAAGGCAATTCATGATGGATGAACTGCCTTTTCTACACTATACATTTCTTAGTTTATACTGACATATGTAAGTAGTTAATTGGTCAGGTGCTTATATCAAGAACGCAACCTTGATTATAATGATTGTTATCACCACCCGCGCAACCAATGTTCGTTTAATTCATCCAATAGTTTCGGCCTTGGCCTTATTAGGCATTCATCGGTAGAAGCCATATATGTTGTGGCTACTACTTATTGCACAAATAGGCCGAAAATAGTCTACAACATGTAATTCATATACTTCCTTGTGTACGATTTAGTCTATACTCACAGAATATAAAGGTATGTATTTATGTATATATATGTGTTTGTATTTAGTATAAACATATACATATTATTATATTGTGGACTGAAATTGAATCTTGCTTAAGATATGTAAAACAATAAATCTTCTTGACCTCGAGTCAGATAAGGTATGATTTCATACTGGCGAACATTTTACTCATTTTTATACTTAACCCCAACGTCTCTGTACTTGCGAATTAGAAGTCGTAACAATTTTATACAACCTGGTCTTGATACATCAATTTTTGGTCTTCGTCGGCCAGTTAGATGTTGCCTTCAGATAATTTGGAAAGCTAGTCAAGACGCACAAAAACCATTTAAATACATTGGAACACAGTTTATTGTCGGAGTAATTTAATGCGAATCTAAATCACTTTTATTAGTCAGTTGGTCTATTTGCAAATAATTAAATGTTTATTTCACGAAATGACTTTCATTTGTGCTGGTTCTGATGAGCGCACGTTGTTGATATTCCGTATCCATTAAATAGATCTTACAAATTAAAAAAAGTATATGGGGGAATTTATCGTATTATTTTCTATGAATCTTCTAGTTACTCAGTGGTGTGTGCTTCAAATTAGCTCAACGTCTGTTTTTCCTGTACAATTTTCACCTAACAACAAAAGTTACTGTTAATGATGACCTATAAAATCATTTCGACTTTCCTAAGTTATCAATTAAATGATCAAATGTTGAGTGGGTGATGATAACAGTTGTCTACTTAAATATATAATTATATATATATATATATATATATATATATATATATATATATATATATATTTGTTAATATAAACAAAGCATTGAATAATTTATAAAAGAAAGTTCATCCAATAGACCTGTTTCGTCCCTATTTGGAACTCTTTAAATACTGTTCAGAATTTGCCACCCAAATATATAAAGGTTAAAGGGCGTAATAGCGGCTCCTACTGATGAGTCGCCAGTAAGCACGAATCGAATGTGCATGAGATTATACTTTCCGTTCATGCTGCCTTTGGTTTATCCTTCTGGTCACAACTGAACTAATTTTTTACTAGGTTCGCAACCCCTAATACATACTTGCATATATATTAGGTCTTCGCAACAAACAGTATTTAACTGTAATATATTGAATTCAATGATGTCATGCTTACCGCGAAATGTGATAACAGATATCGATCAAGGCCAGAGTGTATGGATTTGCTGAAGTAACAGGTGTTCAGAAATTGTTGTAATTCTCAATTTCGATGAACTATAGCATAAACTGATATTCATCATGTTGTTACCTTGTTCCGACTCGGAAACCATAGTGTTAGTACCATGTACCTTTTCAGTACAATAATGTTGGTATCGGTTACTAACACAATAGCCATAGTGTTAGTATCCTTTACAGACTCGGTATATATATATTATATAGTGTGAGTTAGCGTTGAAGTCGCATTGTCGTAGACTATACGATGTTAGCTTCACAATTGCAGGTTTACACATTCGTCTAGGAGATTGTACCGTCCTATTATCCCACATTCCTCATCCAAATATATAGTGGTTATAGGGCGTAATACCGGCTCCTACTAATGAGTCGCCAGTAAGCACGAAACGAATGTGCATGAGATTATGCTTTCTGTCCATGCTGCCTTTGGTTTATCCTTCTGGTCACGACTGAACTAATTTTTTACTAGGTTCGCAACATTTAATACAATCTTGAATATATATTAGTTCTTCGCAACAAACAATATTTAACTAGTCTTACATGCATTGTACTTGAGTAGAATGTTGATTTCAAATTTGCAATGTCGTAATAATTACAATATTTTATTGTTTAATAGTTTTGCTAACTTGTTATTTTGTCAATAACAATTATATGTAGGACTGGGTCATTTCTCACCGAATCATTAGTCAAATGATTCAAGAGATGGCCAACTAACCACTAGGTGAAGAGTTTAACATTCTTTTTTTCAGAATCCAGTATTTCCGAAGTATCACCAACAGAAAGAAAATGACAAAAACACGGATTAATTTAAAATGATATTATATAATTTATTTTTGTCAATAAATTAACTATATATTATGATTATTTATAATCCATTACTCGAAATTAAACTATATACATATTTATAATGAAAGAATGTATATTCATCAATGAACGGAATATTTACATACTGTTTAAGAAATCAGAGGATAAAATTCAGGGTTCGTATATACGCGTGAAGTGTTGCGCGTGTATTTGTGTGCATTTGTGTAAGTTAGAATACACCAGTTCCCAAAATATTGCTGTTTTAAAGTGAATATCGGTTGTACAATAATGGCAATATCCAAAATTTGGACAGGTGAAAAATAATCACGTGATGCACAATTAGAAGGTACCGAAAAGTATAAAATCAAAAAAATGTGATACATTACGTAAAGTTTTCGATTAGAGTTCATTTTCAAAGAAATTACAAAATAAAAGTTAAGACCACAATAGAGAAGGAACATTGCCCGACATAAGTCTACAAATTTGGTGAATCAGTAAAACAAATTAGTGAGTCCTGAGATCTATTCTCGACTGATCATATGTATTGATAATATTGTTTAAGCAACTAAACGAACAGTGGTTGGTTTAAGCAGCTGCTCAAAATTTAATAAAACGTTGCTTCAATTTGAACTGAGAACGACACACTATTATATTGATTTTTTTATTCTCCGTGTCGGTCAAACAAAGAGCAGTTCATAAACACAGACAGTGTTTGAATTCGTATGGGACGTCATTACGATTGAGATAAGGCATGAAATATCGCATTGCCTAGAAATGATTTATTTTTCACCCCACATAAGCTAATTGACCACAAATGTCACAATCATTATCAATATCTTGGCGATTAATCTGCGAATATTTTCATGCATTCCATTATAAATGGTGCTAGATGGTAGCAAAAAATTTACATCAGTTATGGAGTAAGTACTATTTCAGGAGAGTCTCGAAGAAACGGCGATTCACGGAAAATTTTGTTAACTACATGTCGTTGAATTTTTGAAAATAACAGAACCATCTTTATTCTGCTCCGAAGTGTTGCATTGCATAAATAGAAATTCTAAATTTTCCTGTGGGTAGGTGATTAGAGAAGTATGCTGAACACTCAACAAATAATGGTATTTAATATTCAAATCTCGCTATGCCAAATTGAAATTTAGTTATGTAACTAGTTGATAGCAAGCAGGGTACCAACATCTGCAGTTATTGCAAGTTGAGATGTTGGCACGGAATCCGGTCTAGATGGCGGAGAAACAGACGTGTATGCGCGGGTCGTAGGTGGACACAAGGATAAGTTCTTAGAGAATGCAGTCGTTTGGTTGTTTACAGTCTCATCTTCGTTCTCCTGCAATTTCAGCGTGGATGGATGTGAGTTCAACCCAGCCTGATCATTTTGACTGGATGATTGGTTAACTTGACCAAATCTGGATTTAATTAGCTGTTCTACTGTTAGATCAATTGAGTCCTTGTCGAGCAATGACTTAACAGGTGCATCAATGTCAAAGGGGTGATGGCTTCCAGCAGAACTAACCAATGGTGTTCCTTTTATTTGATTGAAAAAACTCGATGGGAATATTGCATTTGTAGATCTACAAAGTTGTGGAACACCAGAATAGTCAGGAATACCCAATCTAGTAGTGCAATTTTCATTTTTGTCACTGCTATCATTGCTGTTATTGTTCCGATTTAGAAACATATTAGCTGGAAACATATTAGAGAGCATTTTCGGTACGCTTGAGTTGAGAGGATTTGTGGAGGTAAGTGCAGACAGCGAGTCAACCGGACTTGTCATATAATCGGCGCTGAACGCAGCTCTCCCATCAAAATATTTATGCCATTGCACCGGAAAAGGCTGTGGACAAGTGACATCATTATTGTCTGTTTTAGCACCAAATGGGGAACCTTTTGGCATATCTGGAGCAGTGGTTGAAACCGGCGTCGAATTGGCTTGTTGGTTTAGCCAGTTTATGAATGCGAGCCAAGGCGCACTGGTGTTTGCTCGCACGCCAGGTAACTCATTGCCCACTCTTGTTTCAGGTTTATCTTCAAATTTATCTCCGCCAACCTCACATTTAGCGTTGTTTAACTGTCGGTTAAAACTTGTTGCGGCACGAATAGGCGTGGAAGCTGCTTTCATCTCAGCAGGGCTATGAAGGGATTGGCCAGAGTATAGTAGATCTTCTGAGGCAGACGGGGGTGAGTTTGAAGATCTCATCATGGAATCGTTATTAGGAATAATTCGATGCCCTTTATTAGCAATAAAATCAATGTTGAAATTCTTAGGTTTATGCACATTATCAGAAGTAACATCGTTATTATTGTTAATACTTCTACTATACTGTGGACTAGTCATTGCTGCAAGCGACCAAATCTTGTTCGCACCTGTTTCGATCGATGTTGTTGCAGGTTTCATTGGGGAAACTCTTAAGAAAGCCTCATCTTTGCTTTTAGTTGTGGCATCTCCGGAACATATTTGTGTGGCATTTTCATGAATGGAATTAATCTGATGATTTAACTGATATTGATTACTGCACTGGTGCATATTTGACAATGCATAACTTGAATTTGCGAGATTTGATGAATCGGTCAACAAATACGAAGACGAAGACAAATGTCCACCTGTAAATGAATTAGAAGAACTCGTGCCCTCATGAGCAGTACTATTGAATGCAAAGAGACTTCCGCTAGTTGTTTTTTGGACCAAACAGCTTGGCTGCGGTGAAATTGATGAAGTGGAATGTATTGACGCACCAGAGATGGAAGAACAGGAGAGTCGAGATATCTTTTCTCTGTGCGGTCCGTTTGAATAGTTTTCATCCGTGGAATGGGGATCGTAATTAACATCCTCATAACAATTTCTATTTGACGATGCTAAGCTTGACGGGGCTTTTCGCTTTAAAGATTCTGTTGGTGGAATTAAGTGAGTAAACATCATACGCATCATATCGCGATTGCCGGGTATATGGGTGGTTGGTTGCCCGTCTTTGGAACAATTAGACTCTGTGCTAATCGAAGGAGTGGTTGTTACACTTAGCGGTGATTTCTGTTTTGTCCCAGCCATACGTTCCGTCTCTTCTATAGCGCGAAGAACTGCTGCTCCAGCCCGACCCAAAATGCTTGTTTCTTCTTTTCCATTCGCCTTGTCACGCCTGATTAATTCTTGTGCGTGACGTCGCAATGCTTCCTTGCTTATACGCGTCTCGGGGTCACGTGCATCCAGACCGAACCTAGCCAGAAATTCGGCATCCTGTGTGCTTATTACGTCATCATGAACATTTTCTTTGAAACTTCCTCTGTCCGAACGACAGTCACCACTTTCGTCATTGTCAGTATCGATAGCAAAATTTCCATTATTATTATTATTATTATTATTATTACTGTTGCGATGCCTAACGTCAGCAAAGTCAATATCAAGATCACCAATGTCATCATCGTGTTCAGGCACGTTCAAATCGTCTAAATCGTCTGATCTATCGTCGTCTTCCTCCTCCTCCTCGTCTATGGAGTTTGACTTTTCACCCGATGCCGACATATTCCGCATTGAACTACCACCTGCGTTGCTGTTATTGTTTGCACCACTTGAACACGTGCGAACTGTCCAAGTGACTTTGTTCTCCTTTTTTAGTCGACGGCGGGCATTAGCAAACCACGTAGACACTTGAGTTAAACTCATTTTGGTAATAATTGCCAGCATTATTTTCTCGCCTTTGGTCGGATACGGATTTTTGCGATGTTCATTCAGCCATGATTTCAACATGCTTGTAGTTTCACGGGTAGCGTTTTTACGGCGAGCTGTTCCAGCAATCTCAGAAGAACACCTAAAAGACACAACAAATCATTAACAAAATCAGGCTACACACGGTGTTTGAATGTGTTTAGATTATTTAAAAAAAAGTGAAACCAGACGAGTTGGTGAAGCTTCGTAAGCCAAGTCGTGCTCAGTGACGCGCGTCTAATCTACGCTGCAAGACTAGTTGTGTATCGGCGGCAGATATTGTTAATCACGAGTTTACCTCATACTTCTGTTTCTATTTTGATGTAATCGGTTACGAACTGTGTCTACACACTAATAAATAAATTCATAAACACTAGATTTGCACAATCAAGTAAAAATAAAATTCAAAATTGTAGTACCCTTTCCATGTACAAAAGGGAAAATTAATTTTATCTCATACGAGCTATAACTATTAGTGCGTTGCAGCTGGCGGTAGTTTTGTTATGTTGTTCGACGACTGGTTAAATACAATGGGATTGGTGTTTACCTCAAGCCTGCAAACTTGATTTAAAGAATTGTTACTACCACACGCGCAATCAATTATAGTTAAATCCAAAATACTTCATTATCATGCAAGGTGCGTCAGTGCATTGCGGCTGTTGTTTTAATGTTGTTCGACGACTGGTTAAATACAATGGGATTGGTGTTTACTTCGAGCTAGAAAACTTGATTTAAAGAATTGTTACCACCACCCGCGCAATCAATTATTGTTTAAACTATTAGGTCTGTTTATTGAATGATATCGTGTTTATCGCGAAACTGTAATAGTTGATGTTAATCGAAGACTGTGTATTATATGCTGCTAAAATAGCAGGTGTTCAGAATTAGTTGTAATTTGCAATTTTGATGGAGTAAATTGTGGCTTTGAACCTACTTAAATTTAAAAAAAATCATTACTTACGCAATACTTAATGCTATGAAATATAAAGTGGGTGCGTCGCATAATGACAGCATCACGCTGAACTATTCATTTATGAATTTGATCATATATTAAAAAAATTGTTACTGGGCGCGCCATTAATAGTGAAAAAATGGTTTAGTGTAATCAATCATTGATTGCGCGGGTGGTGGTAGCAAGTTCTTTAAATCAAGTTAACGAGCTTGAAGTAAACACCAATCCAATTGTATTTAATTATTGATTGAAAAAATGGTAAAACTACCGTTTGTCACAGGACACGATTCGACCCTCCATGATCATAATCAGAGTACAACGGCAAACTGACTAGCGAAGATGAAACCGCGTTGAATATATATGGAAAGCAAAATTAGATATGCAGCTCTCACATCTAGTTGCCTTGTATATAACGTATTTGACAGAAAATTTCTGCTGCAAAATTTAAATGTAATCACGAACATTAACTGTGTGCAGCTTTCGACACACGAATATAGGCAATACAAATAAATAATCAATCCTCGCTGGTCAGTTGCTGTCGTAATCTGATGATGATCATGGGAGGTAGAAACGCGTCAGTACCTGTGACTGACATTAGTTTGCCTATGTTGTTGGACGAATTGTTAAAAACAATGAGATTTGTGTTTACTTAAAGCTCGCAAACTTGATTTAAAGAAGTATTCCGCGTAGGTAAAAGCTATCGTTTTGGAACATCTTGTTAACTGGATACTTTTTCGACAAAGCCAACTTAATGAATACAGATGCAGTAGATAGGATTCATTTAATAAAGTTCTCGAGGTCATTGAAAACACCAGATTTACCATTTTATAATAAACAAATTGTATTTGATTGCCCTCTTTATGTAAACACATCTAAATTATTCAAATAGACAATCATTGGTTGCGCGGGTGGTGATAAAAATTATTTAAATCAAGTTTGCGAGATTGAAACAACACCAATACCATTTTATTTAACCAGGCGTCGAACAACATAACAAAACTACCGTCAGTCACACAGTAATAAGAATATTAATTAGTATATAACTGAAAATTGTGTGTAGTGTGCGGCAGGGTGGCTCTAACAGACGTGCCCAGGTTCGAGGCCTGTCCGCGGCAAATTCTGGACAGTACATGATGAGTTTCCAATAAGGACGAAACTGGTCTACTGGATGAATTGACTTTCAAAATTTCCTTTTATGTGTAACGTGTGCTAGCTTACTTGTGGTGAGAACCACATATCTGACACTCCGTACCATATTGATGAGTTAAGTTTTGATCCTCGGTAGTCAGATTGACTTCGTTCTCTGATGATGATCATGGTAGGTCGAAACGATTCAGTATTCCTCTTATGTTGTGCGCCTGGTTAGATTTAATGGAATTGGGGTTCATCCGAAACTCGTAAACTTTAACTAAATAATTGTTATCACCACCCGCGCAATCAATGATAGTTCGTAGCATTGTTGTTTCAATGAAACAATATTTGCAAAACATGGAATCATTTAGAACAGAGATCTGTGTTCGCGTCTTTTCGTCACATTGACCTAGCTAAAGTGATAAATTAAATAATATTGCATAATAAACGACTTACCCATTATGGTATAGTGCCAACATTTTCGGGTCAACATTGTTACTATACGTGGCCTCTTGTAACTTCTTCCAACTTTCCAGATTCTCCTGCAAGTATAGAGTGATAAAAAAATGAAAAACATTAGATAAATATGAGGACAAATTTAACGTCGATTGGTGGGTCAACCTGGTAGCGAATAACTTCAGCATGGAAACAAACGCATAACAAAGATAAACACATTTATGACTAGATGACTGAAATTTATTGATTTTTTTCGTGCGAAAATGTCTATAAGCGAGAATAATATATTCTAAAGTTAATCTTCATCATCCATATCATTGTATTTCACTCGTCCTATACACACACACACACACACACACAAATGCACACATACACAAAAACAAATATATGTAGAATATCTTATTTTTTCAATTTTGGACTTCTGTCAATCAAATGAAATAAACACATTTGCCCATGTAGAATCACTAGCTTAACCAAGTAAATAATCAAATCTCGAATAGATATTTATCACAGTGATTAATATAATCGAAAGACTAAGTGGGGAAAGGACAGTCTGCTGAATTGTAAAAAGTAGAAAGAGCAATAATTGTTATCACCGCTCGCACAACCAGTGATCGTTTAATTATATAAATGTACAATTTTATTACCATTTCCTCAAGCAATTTTGTCTGTTCTATAATGCCAGATTGGGGCTGGCTATTTGAAACTTCAGATCTAATGAGATGAGCTATACCCTAAACTTGAGGTAAAGTCTATCCAAAAACATGATTCACAATATGACTGAAAATTGTATGAAGTGTTTGTCAGGATGGCGCAATGGTTTGGGCCAGACCCCAAAGCAGACGTGCCCAAGTTTGAGCCCTGTTCGTGGCAAATTCTGAGTGGAACCCGTCCATTGGATGAATTGGCTTTTCTACATTATAGTACTTAGTATATACTCGATTAGTATATATATATATATATATATATATATATATATATATATATATAATCGTATTTGTGTTTATATCAAGCTCGTAACCTTGATTTACATAATCGATGCAATTGCTCATTCAATAATTTAAATAATCAACTCAATACCATTTCCTCAGGTAATGTGCTATCTAATGTATAATGACTGATTGGAGTGGCTGGTTGGATCTTTTGTTCGAAAGAGATTGCATATAGGAATAACGTTTTATTACATTTGTGTGTGCCACCTGTTAAGTCCTTCTGGTAAGAAATACATCATGCATCACTGCCAATAATTAATATTTACATCAAATTTGCATAATTGTATTAGATACCACTTAACTATTTTGAATTTCCAGTCATTCATTGATAGTTTGAAAATAAAATATTGAATTGTTGTCAACTTCAAGTTGGTGTTTTTCAACATCAGACAGATATTCAGGCATCATAATAATTTTTGCAAAGAGCCAAAGCATTCACTATTGTGTAATACATAGCGTACCTTGTATAAATCTAGTCCATATTAGATAAACATATATTTCTATCACATTAGTTTAGGTAGGAATATTTTAAATCAAGTTTGAGAGCTTGAAGTAAACACCAATCCCATTGTATCTAACCAGTCATCTAGTGGCGGTAGGTTTGCTATATTATATTGCCTATATATGTATATGTGGCGCCACTAGATGACTGGTTAATTACAATGGGATTGGTGTTTACTTCAAGCTCGCAAACTTGATTTAAAGAATTGTTACCACTACCCGCGCAAACAATTATTGTTAAATTGTATTGCCTATATATGTATATGTGGCGAAAGCTACAAACAGTTAATGTTCGGGACTGCATAGAAATTGTGCAGCCGACATTTCCAGTCAAGTTCAATGTATGCGAGACTGCTAGAGGTGAGAGACGCCTATCTAAATTTGATTTCCATATATATTCAATGCGGTTTGATCCTCGATAGTCAGTTTGCCGTCGTACTCGGATGATGATCATGGAAGGTCGAAACGCGTCAGTGCGTTGCAGCTGGCGGTAGTTTTGTTATGTTTTTCGACGACTGGTTAAATACAATGGGATTGGTGCTTACTTCAAGCTCGCAAACTTGATTTAAAAGACAAAAATACGTCAAAGTCAATAGGGATCATAAAGGAGTAACTTCATCATCTTAATAAGCATACATGTAGGTAAATACAGCGTTGATTTATCCAACGTCATTTGACCAAATATATAAAGTATTTTAGGAATTGCGTCAGTTCCATCTGACGAATGTCAAATAATCACCAAAATCATGCGTCAATAGGATTTCAAATAATAATTCTGACTGTGGGATATACTTCTGGACTCATATGAACTACCTTGATACTTTGATTGTTAAGTCCATATCCTTAAAAGTCATTCAGAATAACTAGTGCTGCATAAAATACCTATCCGATTTATGTGAAGATTTAATTGCGTCACCTATTCAAAAGCATGCTGAAAGCGTATTTTGAGATTTCGCGGCGTGGAAACTCATATCTGTTTTGCGGATTCACATTCGGTTTACAATATGCACTTTGACTATAGCTGCCACTTTTGGGTTGTGTCAATATTGCTCCAAAAAATTTAGCTAATTCAGGCAATTATATGGCTAAATCAATACGTTAATCCGGTTGGCAAACTGGAGATAAACATCAATCTCATTTGAATTAACCAATTATAAAGCATATAACAACTACTGTCAGTTTCCCGAGCTGACGCGTTTTTAACACCATTCGTCCTGATACGAACACCACTCCAACCTCAATGATGAGGATCAAGCCACAATGCAAATATGAGGTAAGCTAAATCATATCTTCCGCTTACGAGAAATAGCGGCTGGATAATGTATATGCCGGCACAAAATTTAAAAAAATCTCTCTTCGTCATACACATATAATTAATCCAATTAAACATTTTCTGATTTTGTGGTATGTAAAAATAATACTAATATCAAGTTTGCGAATGGTATGCTAAATGCTAAACCTGTACCGGGTACCAACACAATGCATTTGGAGGTAGGCAAGATTTCAACAAAATTGAGATTTAAAACCATTTCTGAAGTAGCAGGTGGTCAGAATATTCTTCATTCTAAATTTTAAGGGAATTCAGCTTAGCTACAAAATCAAGCTCCTGCTACACTTCGTGGACTTAGTACATGAAACAAAAAACGAGCTGGGTTCTAGGTCGCATTGTCGATGACTATATATAGGAGATTTTATCGTAAGACTGGCCCACAATTATTGATCAAACATATAATTGAATTAGGACTTATGGCCGGTTACTACTGATGAGTCGCCAGTAAGCAAAATGCGCAATTTTAAGTGAGAATATTTATCCAGTTCATGCAGACTGGCATATTTTTGGGTGCTATTTGAACTAATTTGTCACTACAATTTAAACAATAACTGATTGCCCGAGTGGTGGTAACAATTCTTTAAATCAAGTTTGCGAGCTTGAAGTAAACACCAATCCCATTGTATTTAACCAGTCACTAGTTACGCAATTATATGTGCATAACTGAACATTTAGCAACAAGTAAGTTCAAATAAGACCAAATGGGACTTATTACACTTAATAATTGCTGCGCTACACATACACACGCACACACTGAAGGACCGATCGAGATTTCCATTTCGTTCAAAAGTTTATCTACAGTTAATAGAAAGTAATTAAAATGTAATTTTCTCTCGAACAACACAGTTACGCCAGTATAAACTAAGAATTGTATAGTGTGGAAAAGGCAATTCATCCAGTAGACCGGTTTCGTCCTTATTGGGAACTCATCAAGTACTGGCCAGAATTTGCCGCGGACAGGATACGAACCTGGGCACGTCTGCTTCGGAATCTGGTGCTCTAACCACTGAGCTATCCTGCCGCACACTACACTACACACAATTTTCAGTTATATACTAACTAATGTAACTTGGTTAGTCAATTTTTCCTTTAGGTGGAGCTCATATGGCATCCATTTAGACCCAAAGTTCCAACTAACCATGCCCAATCTGTCATTACTGAACAGACACCACATTACATGGGGAAGTGGTATTGAAATGAACATTTATATAATTAAACGAACATTGGTTGCGCGGGTGGTGATAACAATTATTATAATCAAGGTTGCGGTCTTGATATAAACACCTGACCCATTAATTACTTACATATGTCAGTATAAACTAAGAATTGTATAGTGTAGAAAAGGCAATTCATCCAGTAGACCGGTTTCGTCCTTATTGGGAACTCATCAAGTACTGGCCAGAATTTGCCGCGGACAGGATACGAACCTGGGCACGTCTGCTTCGGAATCTGGTGCTCTAACCACTGAGCTATCCTGCCGCACACTACACTACACACAATTTTCAGTTATATACTAACTGATGTATCTTGTTTAGTTTTATCTTTCTTTTAAATGGAGCTAATATGGCATTCTTTTAGACACAAAGTTCCATCAAACCTTCCCTAATTTATCATTTCTGAACAGACATCACACTAAATGGGGAATTGGTATTGAAATGAACATTAATATAACTAAACGAACATTGGTTGCGCGGGCAGAAACCACAATTATTATAATCAAGGTTGCGGAATCCATCATGTACTGGCCAGTGTTTGCCGTGGACAGGGCTCGAATCTTGGCACGTCCGCTTCGGAAACTGGTTCTCTAACCACTGAGCCACACTGCCACACACTACATACACTTTTCAGTCATATACTAAGGAATGTAACACGGTTAGTTTTATTGTTTTAGGAAAAGCTCATATGGCATCCATTTAGACTCAAATTTTCCAAATAACGCGGCAAATCATGACCAGTAGATGATGAGATACCAATAATTAGGAAACCGTTCTACTGGATGAATTGCCTTTTCTACACTCTACATTTCTTATTTTAAACTGACATATGTAATTAATTAATGGGTCAGGTGTTTGTATCCAGATTGCAAACATGATTATATTCAATGTCCTCACCTCCCGCGCAATCAATGTTCGTTTTATTATATAAATGTTCATTTGAATACAACTTACCCATATGGTGTATGATGTGTGTTCATTAATGACACATACAGGGATGGTTAATTGAAACTTTGAGTCTAAATGGCTGTCATATGAGCTCGACCTCAAAGAAAAACTTACCGAGTTACATTAGTTAGTATATGATTGAAAAGTGTCTGCAGTGTGTGGCAGGATGGCTCAGTGATTAGAGTATCAGATTACGAATCAGACGTGCCCAGGCTCGAGCCCTGTCCGCATTAAATTCTGGCCAGTACATGATGAATTCCCAATCAGAATGAAACCAGTCTACTGGATGAATTGCCTTTTCTACACTCTACAATTCTTAGTTTATACTCACATATGTAAGTAATTAATGGGTCAGGTGTTTATATCAAGACCGCAACCTTGATTATAATAATTGTTATCACCACCCGCGCAACCAATGTTCGTTTAACACAGTTACGCGTTTGATTAAGGCGCCACTTCCTTGCGGGGCGTTTTGTTATATTTTTGTCAAATGTAAACAAATAGATAAGCACTGAAAATAATAAGTAAACAGAATCCACAACAGGATGCAGCAAAGAATTGGAGCAAAATTTTTAGAAAATATGATAAATTTTATTGTTCAATTGGCAATAAAACATTCAACAATTTTTTGCCCAGTATTGATAATACTATGGTTAATTTGACAAATAATTATGATTTTGTGATTTGTTAGTTAAGCAAGTACGAATAATTGAAAGAGCCTTAGTGTAATTGGAGATCGTTGCTTGCGGAGATAATTATACATTTTTACTAATCAAGTTTATGGACATCAAACAAACACTAGATACAAATTACATTCAACCAGTTGCGGAAATGCAAAACCGCAGTCATTCTGACATACTGATGTGTTACGTCTTTCCAGAGTCAGAATTAAAGCACGACGGCAAACGAACTAATATTTATGAATTTTGCAAAGCTGAGATTATATTCTCACACATAATAATTTAACATATGTATTGTACTTGACTTGAATGCTATTTGCACAGTTTCTAATTATAATACCTTTGTGTAACTTTCCAAACATTTATATAATGTAATTGTGTATTAGGTGTGGCGTACCTAGTAACAAATTAATTCGAATAGGACCAAAATAATAAACCAGTGTTAAATAAATCATTAACATAAACCCTCATGAATTGCGTGGATGGTGAGAGCTATTATTTAAATAAAAGTTGCCTATTTTAAACGAACAACAATGCTTCTTGTAATCTAGGCGCAGAACACAACAATTCGGCAGTATTTTTCAGATATTTATGCGTTTCAACTTCCTGTGGTCACCTACATAACAGGACCGCAGAATGAAAATCTATGCTGTATTATAATTTTTTGAATGTTGACGTTTTATATATTTTTTTAATCTTTTTTAGTGTAATAATACCGATTTTCTTTGAAGGTTTCCCTATTTCTATCCTGATAGGTGATGATGATCATGTTGATGATGGTTGTGATAATGATTATTTTGAGGAATGTTGACGATCGTGATGATGAGGAGGATGATAGTAAGGAAGAAGAAGTTGATGATGTGGATAACGATGATTATGATTAAAATTTTCATTACAATGATGATGACGATCAAGATGTTTGGGATGATGATGATGATTATAATTATCATGATTATGATGACTAATGATGATAATGGTACTGTTGGTAAGGAGGAGGAGGATGATTATTATTATTATCATTTTCATTATGATAATGATGTTCGTTATAGCGATCATGTCAATGTCTCTTATCATATTTTTTTTTAAAGTTAGACAATCGGTTTTCTGAAAATTAATACGTCGATTGTGAATGGCTGTCGAAATAGAGTAATTATCTACATTGATTGTGAACCACATTAACCGGACATTGGTTGCTTGGGCGGTAATAAAAATTACTATAATCAAGGTTGCGATCTTGATATATAAGTACTTACATATGTCAGTATAAACTAAGAATTGTATAGTGTAGAAAAGGCAATTCATCCAGTAGACCGGTTTCGTCCTTATTCGGGAACTCATCATGTACTGGCCAGAATTTGCCGCGGACAGGGCTCGAACCTGGGCACGTCTGCTTCGGAATCTGGTGCTCTAACCACTGAGCCATCCTGCCGCACACTACACACAATTTTCAGTTATATACTAACTAATTTTTCTTGGTTAGCCTTTCCTTTAGGAAAATTCTCTAACAGGACGTCGATTGTGAATATCTCTCGAAATAGAATAATTATTTAAACTTGTTGTGAACCCCATTGTCAGTTTTTTGTAACCAGCATAACCGAACGAATGATGCGCTTTCGGGATTTTCTTTGAAGGATAGAATTATACATATTTATTTGAATGGAATCAATAATACAAAATGTAGTTAAGTTTCCAGTGGGCTCTAGATTTGTATACAACTAAGAAATGTTACTTTTCTTTTCAGAAATCTTTCCCTCTTCCGTCATACACATACTTTTTTTGACAAAGATCAATAAATTCACCTATTTATTTGATTAAAATATCAATTGTAATTTTGAATGCTAAGCAAAATTTGCTATCATAAACTTATTTTTCCTATTCGAAAATTGTGTTTACGCTGTAAAACGTACACACTTCGGTTTTATGTAGAAAGATTACTTCTGCAATACTGTATGCAAGTGTAAAAAGAGTTAATGATTGACATTGTATCCCTAGAAAAATGCTGCATAATGTTTACAAATGAATAATACAAGGTAAAGTGCCCATCTAGCAAAAATATCGGCAGTGTGTTGTTAACGCTACAATTTACAAATAATTACGTCAAATACTTATTTACGAACTTTCTTTGCTTTCAGGACAAATAACACGTAATGACTTTTGGCGTTAGAAATGGTTAACTAAATCGCGCGAAAGGTTATCATTTCAAATCATTTAGGCTCAATGTGGTTTCTATGCCATGTAGCCCGAGGACTGTTTACCTGGTTTGAATTGAATTCAAGCTGACAACCCGTTTCTACCAGAGAATGTGGTAGTGCTGATAAAAAAATTACGTTAACTCGCGTTTCGGAACGAGGTGTGACTTTTAGAGTGAATAAAGCGGGTGGCTTAGAATCATCATGACATATTTTACAGTGTATTCGAGAGAATGAATCATTAAAAGTAATTGACCTACCATTAGCACTGAGGCGGGTTCTTTTCGATTCGATTGTTGTGAGTAGGACCGTTGGCCATCATTGGAAAATTCAAGCTTGCCGTCAGATGCGCTGGCTCCATTTCGTCCACACTGATGACGACCGGACAAAGCCTGTGGATGATTATGCATTGTTTTCTCTCCAGTACTCTGCTGTGGTGATGATTTTTGATTACCAATTAAGGGACGATTGTACTGCCCATCGGCAGATGTGTCTAGGTGCTGACTTTGAGATTGTTGTGTCATTTGACGACTCATAGGATTTGTATGCGATGTACCACCAATGTTAATGCCAGCACTATTAATGCAGTTATAATTAGGCAATGTAAGATCCTCACTGGAAGTGAACTTACGAACCTCCATTGCACATTCCTGAAGATCCTTTTGCAAATGTGCTCCAAGATTCAATTCCACATCCGAGTGCATTCGATCTACGTCCAACAACCTTCTATCTCTCAATCTTTCTGCGTGCTGTGGATGATTCAACATTGTTCCAAAACTCGCAGTTTCCTTATTGAACTTATTTACGTAACGAAGCTCACTGTCAGTCGTATTGAAGTTTTGGAAAGTGGCATTGGGAATACCAGGTTTCTCCTGTCTATGATTTTCTAAATGAGACGGCGAGTGCCTCGTAGCAGAACATATAGGCGAAGACGACGTAGAAGACTGAAAACCGGATGTAGGCGTCGCAAACTGCGGGTTGGGAATAAAAGGCGAATTCGGATAACGCATCTTTCTCTGTGCGGTTATGTATTCGTGAAGTTGATTTGTCGTCGCAAATGGAGGTGGAGCTAATAGGCCGGGAAATTGGAAAGGTAGATGCGAGTCAACTACGGAATCAGACATGCCTAACGTTGCCGTGTTTGGAGCATTTTGAGGAGAGTGTTTTGGGTATTTTTGATTGGTTTGTGGGTACGTCGAATGATTAGACGCAATGGAGCGGCAGAGAAGCGATAAATTCAATTGTTGGCTGGAGTGCGAATGACTTCGTAAATCATTAAAGCTAGTCGGTAGTGTACCAATTCCGGCAATTGGTAGATTTGGCAACTGCGCTAATGGCAACTGATGCCCATTGAAAAGTGTACCAAAAGGCAGGTTTCCTGCAACACGACCACCATCATTTTTGTCAGTTGGACAATTGGGAAAATGGAAACCGGTGTCAACTATTGAGTTTTGTGCCGGCAAGACATTTGATGTTTCAACTTTTTGTGTCATATTTTGAGCAAAGTTTAACGGTTGGTCATCGTCAACTTCCTTCTTTGTTCCACTAGGATGTGAGTGAATACCTGTTGAAGTCATTAAGTCACCCGTAGCACCAATAAGTTTGTAGAAGGATGATGCTGATGCCCTGTTATTGATGCTGTTATTCGGTTCAGAAATTTGGCCGGACAACTGTTGCCCGATGCTACTTGGACAGCTGGAGTCAATGCAATCGAAATTGTGATTTCTAGCACCAACGTTTTGATGACAGGTGTTCACAAACCCTGCTGGGGAAACAGATTTATTATTTGATCGTGTGTTGATCAAACGAGCATCCTCAACATCGGCAGTTGACCCGGCGATTGACTGCCTCTCGTTTCGAAACTTGTCGTGCACCGACGCCGATGGAATGCCCGTAAACTGTTTCTCGGTAAATTGGTGCTCATTATTTAGGGCTATTTGTGCAGCAGCCGATAGACCTGCAGAACTCGACAGAGCTGTGAGGAAGCTGCGCAGGTTTGTCTCGTTCAATAAATTGTTCAGACCAAATATTGAATTTGCATCTCCAAGACTGTTGCTGAAGCTGCTTATAAAGTCAGTTGCCGAGGAGCCGAACTCGTGAGTTGCCGTATTAGGCGAAGCAGCCTCTTTGGTTTCATTTGCTGCAGCGCCATCTGACAATAAGGAGTGCATCTTAAACAAACTATGGCTATCAGCCAAAGAACAAGCTGTAGAAGT
>JAQBSW010011784.1:0-18908 GCA_029291075.1 Eudiplozoon nipponicum
CTCTAATTTAATGTGTATTGAAAGATACAATACGCTATGCGCATTACAGTTACTTCGCATAGATCAGTTTTATTTTGCCATTAAATTATTAATGTCTTTAGAAATTATCGAAACAGGTGCCGAATTTCTGCTACCTCGACTCATAATGCTACTCATAGACCTATTAGAATTTAAATCAAGTCTAGTCCGAGAGCTGAAGTTGAATGGTTTCGATTAAAACTGCAATTTCCTGAAGCGTCCGCCTCAAGTTAAACCTGAAAAGTTTTAATGCGAGTCTTGATTTCTTATTGGTTGGATATCACTAGCCAGCGATGATTCGTTTGAGATCTCTAATTGCCATAACATGCATAGTTGTGTTGGACGTAAATGACCACCAGATCAACCGCTTCCAGTGGGAGATTGAGCCTGGATTATATTGACTCCTTTTCATTAGCCTGTCTGGTAAGAACTCTCACTGTGCTATGGCGTCATTATTATCGACCAATGAATCACGCAAACCGTCTTACTAACTGTACGATCCAGTTCCCAGTTATGGCTAGAATCTCTCGTGGTCATTCATTATTATCCGTGATTTCGGCCACCATGTCGCGCTTGATCGGATCGTTCCTACACAGGAATTAATCAGTTTGGAAAAATTGTGGTATATTGGCGAGATACAGATTTAAGTTTGACTTTAGGGATTTATAGACCTCATCATCTAGGTCATCACTGTATGCTTGTGTTCTATATTGCTATCAAAAGTTTTTGCCTATGATTAATGACTGCTTACGTCTATTTTTCTATTAATTTTATATGTACTCAAATAATGCAATCGTATTGACTCAATTATAAAATTTTGTTTCAAGAATAATTGTACCAATTTTTGATATTATGGTTTTTTATCATCTATATTTCTGCTATTGGTTAGTAGGTTTGGCATAAATAACTAAATATTTATATTTCGCTACTGTTTGTATATTTTTATGTACAATATTACGTACGTCAAAATCGTGATGTTCATTTTGTAGGCAAGAATGGAACCAATGGAATATCACCTTTAATGCAAAAGTCATCTGAAGAAAATGAAAAACAGGGGAATTGTGGCTTCGGATCTACCTCTTCGAAGTCGGTTGAAGAGACATCTAGTCGCGATTCAATAATGAGCGCTCGACATCGTCTTGACTTGGCCTTAATTTGGGGCAGTGGTACCACTTCAACTACCTCGGCAGCCAACAAAGATAATATTTGCGATGATAATGGTATGCTGGGAAGCCGTCTTATGGACAGACGCCGATCTGTGTCTGGCAGCCTGAATAACGATGTCTGCACCGTAATTGAACCAGGCAGTATGGTGGTACCTTGCAGTCAGGTCAGTTTCGAGCCAATAGAATCAGAGCGTCTGTGTTCTTTTACACCTAAAACCTGTGACTTGCTCCTGGTTATGTTACAGAGAAGTATACTTTTTAAATGATGATGATTCTAATCGTTTATTTGTAACCGAATTATTTAACGACCGGCATCTTCGGTCTGTTTTTATGGCTCGGCTGATATCCCTCTCAATTTAAAACAGAAATTAAACGTAAAATTTTCGCCTAACTGATTTTCATACCAGTTTATTATCTTAGAGCCAATTAAGTTATGGATTATAGAATCCTCGTAAAGCCATTTATTGATTAATAGAACAGAATTGTGATAAATTTTTATGTATGCATTGTTGGGATAATGTGACAGATATTTAACAATGCACACTGATCGGCATCAGTTTCTATGGTACATTAACACGTTATATAATATAGTACATTTGTATTTCCTATATAGATTCTACATTATACCGCTAACGATCATTTTTGCATTAAGCATAAACAATTTTAGAAAATTTTAGTTATTTCTAACGTATTGGAATGTTCCATGAGTCTTGGTCTTTAAAAGAGCGTGTAAAGCCGCTGGCTTTTTTCCTCAATTGTAGTAGTTGCTTATTTTAGTATTAAAGTCATTACTGTATCTGTGCATGTATGTATGTGAATAACTATATATCCATGTAATTATTCGCACGCGTTTGCTTGCACGAAGTTGTATATACGTCCTTATAATGCATTATCATTATCATCATCATGATCACGAACGGCGAAGAAAAAAGTCGACAGTAACTGATAATTTCCTTAAATAAAGTTTGCGAGCTTGAAGTAAACACCAATTCCATTGAATTTAACAATTCGTCGAACAACAGCAAAACCACCGCAAGTCACTGGGCGGGTGATATTAATAATTAATTAAATCAAGTTTTCGAGCTTGATTACCAATCCCGCTGTACTTAACCTATCGTCGACAACTTAACTAAACTACAAATTGATAGTTATTTACTTAAAGCTTGTAAAGTTGATTTACAAATTTGTTGCAACCACCCGCGCAATCAATGACTGTTTAATTGTATAACTTATATATATATATATATATATATATATATATATATATATATATATATAAGTTATACAATTAAACAATGATATTAACGTGTGTGTGTTTGACGAAAACTCCAAAGATTCATTTTCGTGACTGCATAGAAATTGTGCACCCGGCGTTTCCGTTCAAGTACAATATATGCGAGACTACTAGACGTGAGAGCGGCGTATCTCATTTTGCTTTCCATATATATGCATTGCAGTTTGATTCTAGCATGGAAGGTCGAAACGCGTCAGTACGTGTAACTGCGGTAGTTTTGCTATGTTGTTCGAGAACTAGTTTAATACAATGGGATTGGTGTTTAACCCAGTGTCGCAAACTTGATTTAATGAATTGTTACCAACATCCGCGCAATTAATGATTGTTTAACTGATAATTTGTATTGTTCATGATTATTTTGTCCTGTCGCTCATATATCTCTAATAACTTCTGTGTCGAAATTATTTTGCTTTGTCATTCTTATTGTTTTATGGTAGTGAAACATTAGTTAGTAATGGCTCTTGTAATGCTGTACGTTGCGGTGATGACAATGAGAATAATAATAGTTACTGATGCTTAACAGCCATACAACCATAATAAAAGAATTATAGAAGAGCTGTATTAATAATAAATATTAAAATTATTAAGGGAGTGTGATTTATGAAATGGGACATCTGGTTAATGAGGATATTTACCTAAATAACACAGATGAGACAATATAGAACTCTACACTACAAGTTTATCAAAGTAAGTTTTAAGGCAATGCGACGGCAATATAGATTCTGTGTGTCATAGAACGATCAAACTTCGCGGCTGACGCTTCCCAACTAAGGAATAAAGTTGCGGAGATTCTACTAGACATCTGCAACATATCGCACATAATATCCAACAAAGAACTATTGTGTGCACATCTTGGCAAATTAGCGGGTCTCATATAACCCAGTTTGATTGCTGTTGATTCTAGCTGTTTCTGCCACAGTATTGTAGTGAATTGTGTGTGATCCTCTAAGTATTTTATATGGGAAGGTGTGAAATTCATACCGATAGCCGAAACGACTGCTTATCTATTCAAGGTGTCCTGAGTCGAATCTCTTTTGTTAAATAATGATAAAATTTCATCTGCATAAGCAATTTCGCTTAATCCGCCTACATCATGTGTGTCTGAAAGAGTATTTCCCATAATTGCAACAATTGGGGACATGGACAGTCTTGATCATTGTCTCACATTCCTCACCAAAATATATAGTGGGTATAAAGCCTAATACTGGCACCTACTGATGAGTCGCCAGTAAGCACAAAACGAATTTGCTCATGAAATTATACCCTTTGTTACTGCTGACTGGTTTATCCTTTTCATGTTTGAACTAATATGTCACTAGATGCGCAACACCTAATACACAAAACACATTCAGTTTTCTGTGATTGAAAATGTTATCACCTTCTTCGTATTTAAAGCTCGCTTATTCAGTGTTGCCGTAGTGTAACAATAGTTCGCCTGAACATGTTATTTTTTACTTTTTGTATTTTCATTTGTTAAAAGAATTCTCGACTTGCTAGTCTGTTCAGCATGAACATACAAGACGCTAATGGCGACCACCCGAGCAGTGCTCAATTACTGAGAGAGTTTATGCAGTTGAGACAAGCTGATGAAACTAGCTCCTGTCAGAATAAAATTGACAAATCTCTGTCGAATTGTGCATCTTCTTTACCTCGGCATTTACAAACCGATGGTGAAATAGACTCTTTGAGGCAAAGCGGAACTTGTGCTCGTGTTGGACATAGAAATCAGAACACGTGTGCAGCCCCTGTGATTTCTGGTAATGTTTTGACATCTGTCGTCAAATCTGACCAATTCTTGTTAACTTCTGCTGCGCCAGGTAGCGATTGCACTGACATTGAAAGATTTAACCAGATCGGACAGGCTTTTACGCAAAGAGGTGCTGGCATTCGAATGGCCGGATCGCTGATCAATAGCGTTGGTGTGAACAATACTGAATTAGGCTGTTTATCTAATACTAGTCAATCAGCTCCTCATTCTGTTGTTGACTCGCGCCATCCGCACTTGCAATCGTCTATGGGTGGAGGTTTTGTAAGTGATATTTTTCTTTGGAACTCACTGGAAATTATAATTTTCGCTTTAATATTTTCTGTGGATAAATTTACTCTTGTTTGGATCAATTCAAGTTTTCTTACTATTTTGTAAGTTAATTTTATCAAAAGCTCTATTCGCGCTTTTTAGAATGCATTTCTATTTTTGCTCGCCTCGAATCTAAACTTATAATTACTTTCCTATAAACAGCGTGTGTGATGAATTTGGGTTCAATAGAAAATTTTCCCTGGTTTGACGCGTATGCCTATGAAATGAGTTATGCAAATTTTGTTAATGTATATTATAGTTTGCTAACTTCACTCTCTAAAGTCGGACATATATTGTACGCCCTATTAAAAAGATTTCTTATTAATATTTTTGGATAAAAGCTGTCAACATCTAAATTCTATGCGCGAAAGGTTTTTTATATGCTTGTTTGGTATCAGACCCGTTTACTTTTCTAGTTGGCAGGACGTCTAAGAATGTATTATGGTTTGAATGTCACTCGAAACGAAAGACTTCGTGTTCTATTGCATCCCACACATAACTTCATATTTCCTAGTTACGTGATAGTGGTACAATGGTTTTAGAATCTCATTATTGCTATTCCATTTGGTGGTGTCTATCTTGAATTGTAATTATTAAATTGTCTATATAGGTTTCTCATTTTTATTTGGCTTCCATAGATATAACTATTCCATCCATAACGTTTTGCAGTTTTAATTTATGAATGAAATTGTTATTATTTTTTTCATAAATAGTTCTACTTTACGAATTATAAGAAACCTTTTTCAACTTTGTCCTTTTTGTAATATACAATTAATTGACTCTAACTACATTAACAAGTAGACGCTATCTTCACTGGGGATTAAGCAAACAGCTGAATATTTTGAGAACTGCGTATCGTTGGTGTAGCTTCTGCGTTTAAAACTCGTTTTATAAAGCATGGGATTTCCATGGTCTAACACATTTTATTTTAGTAAGGTTTGCAAACGAGATGGACATCAGTCTCATTTTTACTTAATGAACGTCATAGAAGAACTGTTTAAACCTTTTGACATTTTCAGTTTACGACAAAAACGGATTTTCTTGCATTATATTTGGCCCGTAACCATAGAATTTCCTGGCCTGACGACCGGCAGGCACTAGCTAGTCAGTCCGGAAATGGTAGTGTTCACCTTGCCAGGTCTCATGGGATACAGTTATCATCTCGTTTAATATGAAGCTCTGAGTTTGATCTACTTACGCAGTACTACTAAGTGTTAAATGAGTAGAGGCGGAATGAGATCAGGCGTGCCCGACACAACGGGCAGCTTTCGGCTGCTGAAGTAAACTTGTCATTGGCATTTGAGTTAATAGTGCTCATCAACTTTCGTTGACAGACTGTCTAAGAGAAGCAAAACTAAAAGAAAATTATCCCTAATAGGAATGGTCGACAAAATGTTCTTCTACAGCTCATATATACCCATGCACAGTACTTGCTATATCATCATCATCATGTCCAGCCACACAAAAGTCAAGTGACTAATGTTTCACTGCCATATAACCATAAGGAGTGAAAAAAATATATAAGTGAATTTAGATAAATTATTATTGAGATTTACGAGAGAGGGAGAGGGGTAGAGAAAGAAGGAAAACCTTGCTACTATGAGTAAATTTATCAGGATAACTCACAGAAATAAGGCAAACTAAACCCCTCCACAACACCATTATGGCCAAGTTAGCATTCGGGCAAGGCGACATCAGCAATACAGCTTCCCTGCGGATTTTACTTTATCACGTCAAAAACAAACCAAAACTCGCAGCTAACTTTGAACTACCAAGAAAAGAAAGTTACGAAGATGATTCTACTACACATCTGCAACAAGATCGTCACTGAGCTCGATTCGATGCCATATCGCTAAGGGTTTCTAACCAAGAAATGTGATGCGCACGAGGACCCCATCCCGGCAGACGAGTGGGTTCTATACTACCCAATTTGGATGTAAGTGACTTTAATTGTTTCTGCCATGTCAAAATCTACCCACCTTGTTTCTTACACCAATTTGGTGCTGGATGAGAGAACAGAGCTCTATTGGGCAATCGAAATGAGGGCATACGCAAAACGTATCCCAGCCAACGTAGTTGATGGAGCCTTATTTGTTTTTCTAACGACGAGCACTTATTGTCAGATCCAAAAATACCTCTACGGATGTCAACGTTAGTTATTCGTTGTTGGTAACCAACATGTGCTATACTTCTCAAACAACGATTATCGAATGCCTGTAAGCGTCTCAAATCATCAACTCTAAGAGGCGTATAGTAAGACTGCGCGTACAGATGCATTGTAAACACGACCTTTAAGGCAAAGTGAAATATTGGCATTTCTCAAAAAAATGACGAAGGTTCGAGAAAACTACTCTAGCTTTCGCGATCCGTATTCTCACCTCGTCGGACATATTGCCTACGTTATTGATAGTTCCCAAGATTTGTAAACCTGTTGACTATGTCAAGATCTTCATTCTGCAGCCGCAACGTTGGAGTGAGTGGTTGGTGATCCTGTAACATTATCTTATATTTAGAGGGCGCGAATTTCCTACCGAAAGACAGAACAACGTATGTTAATCTATTTAAGGTGGTCTGGGCAGCATGCTGATTGCCGAATAACAATACGATATCGTCCGCGTAGTCAAGGTCGACTAGTTTATCTCCCGGGAGAACTTCAACGCCAGCGTCCTGTATGTGTGGGAGAGTGTTCATAATAACATCGATTACAAAATTAAACAAAAATGGGGAAAGTGGACAACCTTGACGAATACCACTGCTGGTTGTAAAGTTATGCGTTAATTCGTTGTAGACCTTAACGCGACCAGAAGTATTTGTGTAGAAAGCTCGTATAATATTAACAAATTTTGCGGGCACACCGCTCTTCGACAAGATATGGAATAAAACATTGCGATCCACCGAATCAAATGCACCCTTGAAGTCTAGAAAGACGACTATTGTGGGACGGTAATATAAATGTCTCTGTTCGAGAACTTGCCTTAATGTAAAAATATTATCTATACAACCTCGTCCTGTGCGGAATCCGGCCTGTTCTTCTCTTGTATGTGATTCACGTGAAGCGCTAAGACGACGTAGGATAATCGAAGCAAATAACCTTGATACGACCGGAGTCAAACTTATATCACGATGGTTATCACACGAATTACGATTGCCTTTTTTGAAGATGGGAATGATGGTCGACTCATTCCAGTCAAGTGGTACGGTTTCCTCATTCCATATAGTATGGAAAAGTTTGGTCAACGCTCCTGAAATTATATCGCCACCATCCTTAAACAATCCCGGAAGTAAATCATCGGGGCCTGTGGCTTTGTGGTGTTTAAGAGATAGGATTGCATCGCGTACTTCTCGCGTTCCTCGGGGCTAACATTCCACACTGTTGATGCAGACATGCTTTCGGGAATCCAAACTGACGCGGGTGGCCAAGAAAATTGATCTCTAAAAAGTTCAGCCCACCTGTCAAGACGACTTATTTTATCGGTTATTAATTCGTTGTTACTATCATTTATGGTTTCGCTAACTTTTAACTTTCTCGGACCTGTTGCGCGGATAAGTTGGAACAAACAGCGACTATTACCTGACGCGAAAGCTACTTCCATTTCTTCAGCCTTTCTGTTCCAAAAGTTTTCGAGATCGCCTTTTAGACTGCGCTTAAGTTGGCGTCTTATATTGCGACGGGTATTATTATGAGTCGAGCCAGGTGGAATTTGGCGCCTTATTTCGAGTATCTCCATAGATTTTACAGAGAGCCAGTGATTATTTCTACGGGGCCTGCTATGCCACATACAGTAGTACCTGCATTGTGCATAGTGGAACTTATCTTGGACCAAAGTATATTCGGATTTTCGCTATTCAGACCAGTTAGATTAGCCTTTAGAATATTTTCATAGTTTTGTCGGATGGACGGTTGTTCGAGTTTGCCTACATCAATTTGGGGTTTATTCTTAATTATTTTCCCGGAAAATTTTAGAGCAAATCTACAACGGATAAGTGCATGGTCCGAGTCGACATAAGTGTTCCAAAAAGAGCGACAATCCTGGATGCAACCACGCCATCTATAACTAATTGCTACATGATCTATTTGAGTCCACCGTTGTCCGGGTGCTGGAGGACACCTACTTTACTTTACTTTACTGCGGCTGACTCCTTTTGGAGGATAAGCCGGCTCCATTGCATTTCATGGAGTTTCTTGGGAATTTGGTACAAGTGGTGTCCCCTCACCACTCGGCTTTTTGATCGAGGACGCACCTCTAGCCTTTGCACATCCAAGCGCAGTCTGCAAGGCAGCAGTAAGTTGCATGGTTGCCGGTGGCTGTTGAGAGCTCATTCGCCATTCGGAAGTACGGGGTACTGTCCAAGGAGTCCATGTAATCCTGTGGCTGTTGAACCCTTTTGTGGCGGGGAACACACGCCGAGTCATGGTGCCGTCGTCGGGCTCATGTGGTATTTTATAGGAGATCCGATTGCCGGTCGGAAATCCACCACGCCCTGGTGACACCACCGCCATAGCCCCGTTAGCCCATGTACGATCGGCCATCGAGACATGGTTGACACCGTCGTACCACGTTGAGGTACTGTTTAATCAAAGCTGGAGGACGCCATGTAGCACAACGTTTAACACTACGTCTGAAGTTTGTACTACTTAAATATAGTCTATGTTCAACACAGCTATCCAAAAGTCGTTCACCATTATCGTCGCGCGTCGAGCTTAGACTGTATATCCACCTAAATGAAATTCAGTGTAACTTAAGCGCCCAACTTGAGCATTCATTTTACCCATAACCAGGACTATATCTGAACTTCGTGTTCTAATTAGTGAGGTGCCTAGTTCGGAGTAAAAAACGCCCTTGCTTTCGTCTATGCTGCAATCGGTAGGAGCATATGCAGATATAACGAAGAGGAAACGTTGATAACGGTTTTTTGCATTGATTTTAGTAGATGAATTTAAACGTGCCGCACACAGCCGACTATTTCTTGCTGTCCAAGTTGTTTCAATGTTCGCGCATTAAATGCGCCTACGTTAAAACCTAACTTAGGTTTAATGAATGATCGTCTTTTAGAACCATTTTCGATATTTGGCAACCTGGTATTGGGCTCAGTGTTATGATCTAAACCAACCACATTTATAGTATCTAAAAGAGTGTTATTGTTAGATAAGGCGACCCTTTTTATACTGCGCGACGGCCGATGCAGTATGTAATTATTGTAAGTTGTACTTGTCATGGTTATATGTGGACTGTAAAACAACACTAGGTCGCCCATTCCTAGTGATGGTTTTTATTCTGAGTTTTCCTTCTCTTAGATAGTCTGCCAACCAAAGCTGATGAGCACTATCTGCCCAGATGCCAGTGGCCAGAGTTTCCTTCAGCAGCCGAAACTTGCCCTTCACGTCTGGAACGCTTGCTCTCATTCCGTCACTACACATTTAACAAAAAGTTACAGTGCAGTTAGACCAAACTCGAGGCTTCACATGAAAAGTGATGATGGCCGTCCGTTTATTGCCCGGCAAGGTTCATGCTACCAATCCCGGGTCGACTAGCTTGAGCCCGCCAGTCGTCAAGCCGGAATTTCGATGGCTGCGGGCCAGTTTCTATGGCTACGTGCTATAATGAATTCTTGTAGCATCGGCCGTCGCGCACGATAAAAAGGGTCGCCGTATCTGTCAATTCGTGCGTTAATAAGCGAAATTAGATACCATCTCAAATTCTGCTTCTTTTTTCTCAATCCAAAAGTAAGGTTCTTTTAGATACAATGAATATGATGGATGTTGATCATATCACCGAGCCAAATATTAGAAGGCAAAACAACGAGAATATTTCAAGTTAACTTCCGTTCATTAAACGTTAATTAGTTTTTAACGTCCGCGCATTTAATATGCAAACATTGAAACAAACTGGACAACAAGCTAACCTACGTACGTTGGACAAGTTAGAAATACATATAAGTTTTGCAACCGAAATCAGAATGCAGGATCCAACGAGCATTATAGAATTGGATGCACCATCTTTGTTTACACGTTTTCGGCTTCGAATCTCTGGTTCCGTTGAGTTTTCTCAAACAAATACTTGAGGCGTTGTTAGTGTCCTTTGCGCATTAACTAAAGCTTGCTCAACCGAATGAATTGCTGTAAACAGCCGACTTTGCGCGGCACGATCAAATATATCTAATTAAATCAACGCCAACAACCTTAATTAACGTTGTCTTTTCTTTACGATGATTCTTAATTTGACCAAAGTTCTTTAATACTTAGTACAAGAAATTCAAATATAGTATTTGTGATTTGTGAAATTTGTACTCAAGTTTGCACTTGAGTAACGGGGAATTTCGTGTAGATGGAAGGTTGACTTTAAGATCGTTACGCAAAGATAATGGTGAACGGCTGTTGATTGGTTGCACGGAAAAGATTATACTGAAGTAGAACAAACTTCAGACGCAGTGTAAGGCGTTGCTCTACATGGAATCCTCCAGCCCACGGAAAACGGTGGACTCAAGTATATCATAGCAATTATTTATAAATGGCGTATTTGTATCCAGGATTGTCGTTCATTTTGAAATTCTTGTGTCGACTAGGACCACGTACTTGTCCGTTGTAGATAGAAATTAATAAGTATACCCCCCTAATAGGTGTAAAAATACTCGAAAAACCATCTTTCCGACAGAAGTATGAATATATTTTAAAGTTAAATTTAATTGGTCGTTATGGCAAAAATTTGAATTCACTTTTTACGATGACGAGCTCCACTATGCACAATGCAGGTACCACTGTATGTGGTATTGTAGGCTCCCGTAGAAATAATTTTTGGTTCTCTGTAAAATCTATGCAGATTATCTAAACCAGGCGAAAAATTCAAGCGTACTCAGCTTATAATAATACTCGCCGAGTTGTAAGATTTGGAGAGCTAGAACGGACGAAGATCAATTTTTGGGCACATGCATATGCCCTTAACCACAAAATTATACCAGTACCAACAGTGGGAACGCTAATTCCGAAAAAAACATCCGAATTAGAAATTGGAAATGCAGTTCTATCTCTTAAATGTGGAAAGTTCAAGGCCTCGATGCTTTACTTCAGAGCTTATTTAAGGATGGTTGCGATAGAATTTTTCGTAATATATGAAATGAGGAGATTGTGTCATTTTCTTGGACTGAGTTAAAACCAGTCCTATCTTCAAAAATTGCAAGCTAAATCCATGCGATATTTATCGTGGTATGGGACTTGGCTCAAGTCGTATCTGGATTAGTTGTTTAAATCGCATAACGTAGAAGAACAGGTCGGATTCCGGCCAAGACGAGGTTGGATAGATAATATTTTGTTGAACAGTGATATGTATATAGCAGTCCCTCAATAGGCGTCTTTATAGACTTCAGAGGTACATTGAACTCAGTGGAACGCAATGTTCATTTTGATATCCTGTCGAGAAATGGTGTGCCCACCAATTTTATAAATATTATACGAGCTCTCTAAAAAAAATACTTCTGGTTTAGTTAGGGTCTGCAACGAATTAACATGCAACTTTATTAAGAGAAAAGTTGTTCGGCGAGGCTGTTCACGTTTTCCTATTTTGTTTAATGGTTCAGGATGCTGATGTCAAAATTCTCCTGGGCTGTAGGTTAGTCAATCTTGACTATGCAGAAGATATATTATTAAACGAAAATTAAAAATCTGCTCAAACCACCTTGAATAGATTAGCAGTCGTTGTTTAGTTTTTCGGTATGAAATTCGCATCCTCTAATTGTAAGATATTTTTACAGGGTCACCCATCACTCACTCCAACTTTGCTATTGCAGAGTTAAGATCTGTACATAGTTGATGGGTTTGCATACCTTGGCAGCTGTATCAGTAAGTCAGGCAATATGTCTAATGAGGTGGGTATGAGGTTCGTGAATGCTAGAGTAGCTTTCTCCACCCTTGGCGATTTATGGAGGAACACGATTATTTCAAGCTAACTTATGATGCATCTGTTCGTTCAGTCTAATTGTACACTTGTAATACTTTGCTTCTTTGAACTGATGATTTTTGACACTTAAAGACGTTCAACTGCCGTTTGATAAGCGTAGCACATGTAGTTAACCAACAACAAAAAACAAACGCTTACTTTCGTAGACGTATTTTTGGATAGACCAACAAGTGCTCCTCGTTAGATAAACCATAATACTCCATCAGCTGCATTAGCTCGGTTATATTTTTCGAATGCTCTCAATTCGATTACCCGGTGGAGAATTATTCAGTCGCCAATAAGAAACAAGGTGGACAGATTTTTATATAGAAGAAAAAAAGTCAACTACATCCAACTGGGGTAGTATGTGACGCACTGGTCTATCAGGATAATGTCCACGTGCGCATTATAGCTCTTGGTTGTAAACCACCAGCGATATGGCATCGAGTCGAGCTCGGCGACAATCTTGTAGATTTCTGGAGATTATCGTAACATTTTTTCTTAGTTGTGGAAATTATGTGCGATGTTTGGTTGTGCTAGTAACGTGATGCAGTGAAACCCGCAAGGAAACTATATTACCTGATCTGCGTTTTGACTAACACAGCCTGAATTCCACTTGTTTTGTTTCCTCAGGATATTTCGATTGCTTTTGGCTGTCATCTTCTTCAGTCCATCCATCATCCCAAGTTTTTACAAATAAAACTTATGAAGTAAGCTATATTTATGTTGTTGCCTTGTCTTAAAGCCGATTTGGCCATAATTTTGTCGTGTATAGTTTTAGTTAACCTCATTTCTGTGTGTTGTCCAGATAAATAGACTCATAGTAATTAGATCCTCTTTGGCCTAAAACCCTCACCTTTATTAATTTGTGTGCATAAATTATAATTTTTATTACAGTTATCAATTTTTATTCTTTTTTTCTCGTAATGTTATTTAGCAGTGAAAATTTAGCTATTAATGACTTGTATTGTTATGCATTATGATGATTATATATTGATTGGAAGTTTAAATGCGACTGCTATCTGAAGGTAATTCTTTAAAGATAACTTGCAGTTTGTATCCATCACATTTTAGAATGACTTGTTTGGCTATCGGAAGTTTCTGGTGTACATTGTTATATATCCCGTGTCTTTATTTACTGGAATTTCTATCAAGCTCACGAAAAAAGACCAATTAAAAGTTCATAAATTTTTAGCTGCGTTTAATTTATATTGTTTTTTATCAGGAACCTGATGACTGTCCTAGCAAATAATGATTGAAGATGTATAAAAACCAGTGTACATCTGAAACCCATTGATATATTTAACGTTTCGTAAGCGTTGGTTGTAGCATGTGTATGTCTTTATGCTGTGCGATTTGTAAAAAATTCCATCTGTTTTTGCCTGAAATCTTCATAGCTGGTTCAAATATTTTTTCATTTGATCACAATTAATGACAATTATTGTAGGATAATTATTTCTCATATCTGTAAAACATTTAATTCCACGTGATATTTTCAAAAGGAGCAGTTTCGTCTTATCTTCTCAACTCAACGGTGTAAAAAGCATAAATTAATTTTAGATGGAAAGTACCGATATAATTAATATCAAAATATTAGTCAACAAAGTTCAACAAGATCAGACATTTAAACAGATTCACATTGGGTTTAGTAAGCCCAAACAAAAAAAATTGTTTTCTTTACACAGTTCTGAACAACGTCCATATATTATGATCGCCTCTAAATAAAGAAGCGTGTGTTAAAATTTTCAGATAAAAATCATGCAAAGTTACAATTCTACGTGCAACAAAATTCGAACAGGTTTTGTCATAACTTTAAGTAAATAATTATCTATAGACGTACGTGAAACGCGAACCTTATTCTGCACACATTAAGTTGGCATGTGCTCCAAGAAGTGTGAATTAATTTTGATACTGCATCTGCCTAAGTATAATTTTAACCGGAATATTTCCAGTTTTAGATAGCATTAGATTCAGATTGCTGTTGAAATTTTCCTTTCACGTTAGATAGAGGTATTTTGGTGTTGAATGCAATTAGAACTAGTTAAGCTGCAAAACGTGAATGCCAACGCGAAACGTAATCTATTTTTTGCGCTTCGATACCTTGTCACTATTGTATTGTTGGTCAATTTACACCAGCTTCTTGTCAACTGTATAAAAATTCGAAAATGGCTTATAATTATCTATAAAATGTTGGTATTCATTAATGATAAAAATATTACGCACAGCTACCGATTCGATCTAAAAACAGCCAGGCGAACAAATGTGCAATGCCCTATTGTATAATATATTAATCAAGCTTGTTTTCCATTTCAACGGGTACTGGCTGTTAAAATTTTGGGTATTGCTATGTATAAGTGTTTTTATAGAAGACTGGTCTACACAATGGGCCATTAATTATACTTTTGAACAATACATCTATCTAACATTCAGATGTCATTTTCATTTATTTATTGGTATTTCGGCAAGAAGACTGCTATCATAGACCAAAAAATCTGTACATAATGGTTACATCGTTTCACTGCAGAATTATTTTTCCAACATGATCTGAGCTATCGCCGAACCAATCTCTAGACTATCTTTTGTTTGTATAGTCGATCATTTAAAATCAATAGAATATCTTTAAAACACGCACTTAACTTGATTTAAAATTTCGAAAGTTTGCGCGGACATACAGATACAAAAACCAAATAATTTCCTTTACATTAGTAAATAATGATCCAACATCAAACGAACACGTTAAAAGATTCTTTAAATCAAGTTTGCGAGCTTGAAGTAAACACCAATCCCATTGTATTTAACCAGTCGTCGAACAACATAACAAAACTACCACTGTTAAAATATTTTTCACGTTTAATTTATCGATCTTTTAAACAAATTCAAATGAATTTTTAAACGATATTCAGATAAGTGATTCATGCGTTGTCCTTTTGGTCATTTGAACAGCTAATCTTGAAGAAATACCTTGTTTATGCATCTTCGGGAATATGATCTTGGTATGTGTAATATGTCGAAATAAACTTATCATATATTTGAGATATGATTATACTACAAGAATTTTCGTTGTGTGATAATTTTAAGATTAAGATATACGTTATCAAATGAACCGAAATCTGACGTTTTTACAGACACAGCTCTGCGAAATTGGGTATTTCTCGCGTTCTTCTGTGAAGCTGAAAAATTCGGGCCTATCTTATAGCAAAGACAACCTTCATCAATTGCCACTTTCCTTTGCTAAAAATCTGACGTGAAATTAAATTATAGCTGAGCAAAATCGTGTAATATGACGCTTTGAATGAACTCTGTCATTTTGAGAGCTTATTTTTTTTAAATTTGGCTGTGTGGCTCATGAAACTAGACATGGAATTATTGAAAGGTTAAAGCATTCACTACATAATCAATTATCTGATCCAAACAAGCTATTATAACAAAAATGTTCCTTCGAAACATTTATCCAAAGTTATACGATCTGTGTTGAAATTAACACAGTGTTCGCCCCCGTTGTTTATTTTGTTTGGAATATTTCGGATATGTTTCTTATCTATTCTTCATCGGTTCACAATGTATTTTTTAAATTAATTTATCGAAGTAAAAACTAACATCTTTACAAGTTCAGGCTTTCATTTGAGAAACAAGTTTCGCTCTCCTTGAAAAGAAACTCATATAGTATACGAAGCAGAGTTTGAATCACTATTGAGTCAGTCATCTGATTTAAAAGCGAATAATAATGACTCCAAACGATTGTTCACTGTGAAGCTTGTCAAAATTAGTTACAGTGAAGGAAATTCTTTTTGAGTAAAGCTCACACGAAAGCTTTATGTGAATTGGCCAAGCATCGTGACTTTGTTATTCTTTAACAGGATTTCGGATCTGGTTTAGTCGTCATAGATCACGATGGGTATGTTTATAAAGTGAATTTCTTGACATCTGGTTCGCAACTTGCAAATGACAAAGAATTAACGAGAGGATCATTTCGACGGAATTATTCTATTTCTTGCTAAATGGGCTGATCACAGCATGCCGAACATGCATTCATGCAGAGCTATACAAAAGACAAAAGTGACTAATGCTTCACTGCCATATAACCACAAGTCTTTCATGGTTATATGTGGACTGTAAGAGAACACTATGTCGCCCATTCCTAGTGAGCATGGTTTGTATTCGAAGTTTTCCTTCTTTTAGGTAGTTTGCCAATAAAGGCAGCGGTATCTGCTCAGATGCCAGTGGCCAACGTTTCTTTCAGCAGCCGAAACTTGCTCTTCGTGTCTGGTACGCTTGCTCAATTAGTCAAATGCATTTAACAATAGAAGTCACTACACAGTTAGACCGAGCTCGAGGCTTCACATGAAGCGGAATGATAAGTTTTTTTCCATTTAGACCCGGCAAAGTCCATGCTACCATTCCAGGACTGACTAGCTTGTGCCCGCCGGTCGTCAGGCCGTAATGTCTATGGCTACGGGCCATATGCCGAGCACAAGCAACTGATGCCGATTGGAACGTATTTATATTAAATCTACGCTTTACCGATGACTTATAAGCATGGTATTCCTTTAAGACCAATTGTGTTATTGAATAATATGTCAACGCATGAATTGTTGGCAAATATGTTGAAGCCGTTGAGAATTTACTTAACTGAATAAATTTAAATAGATTTATTTGAATTTGTTGGAAAGATAGATAAATTTAATGTTATAAAACGTTGCTTGTGGATGTTTAATTATTAACTAATGTGCTGTTGGAGAAAACTATTGAGTTTGTGTCTGTATGTCTGGGCGAATTTCACAAACATTTAATTGTGTGATGCTCGTTTTGAAAGGTGATTTTATCTATTGAATTAAAAGTATTTTGAACTTATGAGTGAAGTAAAACTATATGGCTGTTATTGCATACCGAAATACTGCTAAATAAATTCAAGAATGACATGTTGCTCGAACGTAGAATTGATGGCACTTTGTGTAAATCGGCCTTTGATAAAAGTTTATCCAGCACATTAAGTACCATTTAACAACTACTACTCATTAAAATGTAAAAAGGCTTCATTAAGATATTGTATAGTTCATTATATATTTGTTCGCCTGACTGTTATTCGATTGAATTGGTAGTTGTTCGTATTATATTATATCATTAATTGTTATTCAACACATTTTATAGATTATTATAAATCTTACGTTATAATAAAGCAAGTTCTGAATGTTTGTACAGGTGACTAGAACTCAGTGTATATTCACTTATAATGTAAAAGGGACGAGCCACTGGAGCGCATTAAAGAAAGATTGCGCTAAGCGTTGGCACTCATATATTTTGTAGCTGAACTTTTTTAATTACATCCACCACAAAGCTTCATCTACACAGCATGAAAGGCAAAATTACACTACAATCTGCATCTAACATAATTCAAAGTTGGAATTGTGCTTGTGGAAATCGTATTTATGCAGATGCAGAACATTAGATTTAAGCGTATTGATTCACATACTAACCTGGTGTGTACATAATAAGATTGGTTTCATGTACCTATATGAATAAACATTTTTTCCTATGAAAAATGTGATATGGAATATAATTCTCATTGCCCCAGTAAATGTGCTGAGAAGATGCAGTGAAAGCTCTATTATTACACGTTTGTGATTTGAATAAAATATTAGGTAGAAATAAATATTTCAATTATTTGAAAGATAATTAAATGGTTCGATCTCCTAATTTGCTCATAGTACAAATAAAAGTCGTAATACATTTACAAAAATGTAGTTAAAGATAGGTCACCATCATCATGCACAGCCATACAAAAGCCAAAAATTCATGTTTCACTGCCAAATAACCATAAGTCGTTCATGGTTATATGTGGACTGTAAAACAACACTAGGTCGCCAATTCCTGGTGAGGATGTATTGCATTCGGAATTTTACTTCTCTTAAAGTCTGCAAACCTAGGCTGATGTGCACTAACTGCCCAAATACCAGTGGCCAAAGTTTCCTTCAGCAGCCAAAATTTGTCTTTAGCGACTGGCGCGATTGCTCTCAATCCGTCAATCACATTTAACAATAAAAGTTACTGCGCAATGAGATCACCTTACCATTGCCACTGTTTAGGTATATATGCCTTGTGATAAACTGCCGCCTGTTTGTTTTTTAAATGGAGAATTCACCGCGACTGGTTTAAGGCTGTACAATTTAACAATAATTGATTGCGCGGGAGGTGGTAACAATTATTTAAATCAAGTTTGCGAGCTTCAAGTAAATACCAATCCCATTGTATTTAACCAGTCGTCGAACAACATAACAAAACTACCGCCAGCCGCAACGCACTGACGCGTTTCGACCTTCCTTGATCATCATCAGTGTACGACGGCAAACTGACTATCGAGGATCAAACCGCATTGAATATATATGGAAATCAAATTTAGATGTGCGGCTCTCACCTCTAGCAGT
>JAQBSW010011785.1:0-18907 GCA_029291075.1 Eudiplozoon nipponicum
AATCATATGACTGATAAAAATGCATTTATAGAAGTAAATGGCACAGTAGAGTGTGTAGCACTGGATCGCTGCATTCCACAGTTTATATGGACGGAGGAGGAGACTGAGGAACGGTATCCATCGAAGTATCCAGAAGCTGAGGCGAGATGTGACTCGAAAATGTGTGAGAAAAAGGAAGAGTCAAACAAATATGGAAAAGAAGTAAAGATTAAAACCAAGACAACTGAGAACAAAGAACAATGCAATATGAAAATGAAACCTAGTGAAGTACCAGCACAACATGTTGAAACTCGTTCTGGAAGAGTCATCAAGAAACCGAAGAATGAGGACTACATAATGTATGGTTAATTATCTTAAACATGAGGGTGTATGTGGAGGTTAATTTAATTATTGGACATCAATTAACTCCTCATATAAAAATAAATCAAATTTTATTTTTGGACATTTGATGTTATCGCTGGTTTCGTAAAACAATATTGTGTTTTTTTTAAATATTGTAAATTTTTTGGAAGTTCTTTTGTTCATATTGTCGAAGTTTTTGACTTGTCTTATTGAAGGTTATAAGAGAGTTTTTTCTGAGTTGCTGAATTGCACAAGCGGAACACTGCGTGGTTCCATCTCCGATATCTTTGCTAATAAATTGTTGTAATCCTGTCATCTATTGTTCTTATTACGCATTATTGAGAAGGAATCTCAAATTTGCTTCAGGTAATTAACGTGGATATTTGTTTTCAAGGTCACCACCGTATCGTTCTGTAATCTGTGGATATCAGCGTATCCCGATAAACTTAATCAATATAATATATAAATTGCAAGAAATTCAATCCTAATATTATGGCTGGTTAATTAAATATTGCGGATACAGAGCCGTTAGCAAGTGGACTTAAGGAATGTAGTCTAAAATATAGTTCAGAGGAACTTAAGTGTTCCAAACTAGATGATCATACCGCATATATGGATTTTCCGGGCCTGGCATCCCAGAGGCTCTCTTATGGTAGTGACCTAAGGATTTCTACACGTTCTCCGGCAAATGCCGAGAAAGTAAGTTAGTGTAGCAGTGTCTAGAAATGATCCTAGACACTTGAGAACAGCTCTGGTTCACTATGGTTGTTGTTCCTTCTGTTATGGCGTTTACAGAGTAATCTCTTTGAAGTTCTGCAGTAACTGGCACACTGAAGGGATCAAATGTAGATGTTGCTTCGTCTCACTAGTTGTGCAGCAACATGATTGGCATGATTGAAATTACTAATGTGTGTGAAGCAAGTCTAAAAATCAGCGAAGGTGACGGTAGCAGACAGCACGCACACGTAAAGCACAGCAGGAGACAAATGCGACAACTGACTTCCAAGGTAAATTCACCCTCCTTACATAGTTTTAATTTGACAGCTCGCACGCCATTGTTTTGAGTCGTTACACATGTTTCACGCACTAGTTGTTGTGTTATACAAAGTTAAAAGTGCCTCGAGTTTATTAATACTCTACGTATCCCTGAAGAGGCCAGAAAAAATTAATTGTTATTCCGTGAACATTGTGTACATCAGAATAGATGTGAATGCTCGTAAGTCATTCTAAAGCCCTTCCATGTTTGTCGCATTCCTTAGCAATTGGTCTTCTAGGCAGATGCACGTAAACCAGTAGATAAGAAGAAAATAGATGTTGCAATTAACTGGTTAAAACATTGATAAAACTTGCCTATGATTTGCGCCAATATCAAGAATGCTGGCAATTATAGAAATCACATAAATAAGTTAAACAATGAAGATTATCTGCATGGTACAGATACTGCATGGTCCTAGCTTAACCTTATTTTTTCTGATAGCTATTTAGCGAAGCGAAATTTTCACAAGATCTTACTAAAATTGACCAAAAGTAATTCTATTATTCAAATTACGGGAGGGATAATAAATGCGCTCCAGATAATTTTCGTGAATATGCTGTTTTAAATGACTTCACCTGCAAAAAGTATATCTGTAACAATTTGTGAAATTGTGAGCCTACACAAATTATTGTAGTAAATAATTCTAATTAATATTAGTTTAACATAATGTATGAAAGCAATATGTGCGATGATACAGAGCAATAACCAAAGGACTTTAAAAATTTAGTTTAAAAAATGCTGAGGAATTTAAATATTCTACTTTAGGTGATAAATCCGTATATATGGGATGTCCGATCTTGATGTTTCAGGGGCTCTCCCATAGAAGTTATCAAAAGGTTCCCCCAATTCACAACAGCAAGAAATTGGTGAGACTGACAGCAAGTTGTGCCTGTTAATCAACGTGTATAATACAACGAAATGAAGCGTCAAATGTAAATAGTGAACGAAGCAAAAAGCGACAACGATTGAAAGTAATGAGCAATTCAGATTGTGCTGTATGGGAAAAGCATTGGGAATATATTGTTGCAAGTCGAACTTGATTTTTAATGGTCGAGTAATATTTTGTGCTTTCTCACAAGTCCATTGTCAGTCTATGAAAATGCTTATTTAATTTCAAATAATTTACGTAATGCCGTGATAAAATTTGTCACGTTACATCATTTTTCTCACCGAAGAAAGAAAAAAGAAATAAAAATTCTTACTAGTGTGGCTTTATTATAACCGCAGGGAGAGTTAAAAACAAGTTAAGTAACTGGTTAATGATATTTGTATAGTTACTAATAATATATCGGAATTGATTGATTTTGGAATGATTCATACTCGATAACTGCTCCATCAATAATGTGACGTCAAATAACCTCTAGTTATTGCTACATGATATGATAGCCGTAGTTATCGTTCTTATCGTGTGAAACAAATACGAGCGATGTCGATGTGGACAATGTCCAGGCGTGTTGATATTGTTTGAGAAATTTCTAACTTTAAAAGTTTATGCAAGGTAAGTTTATTCATTTTATATGTAGCACATTCAAAGATGAATCGCTTAGCATTCTGTCCTATCTTTTTACTACAGAAACAATTTGTTATATGATTAAAATTAGCATTACTACCTGAGTGAGAAATGGAGTGAATGCAGTCAAAAAAATTTCTCTATAGGTTACTGTACAAAACTAGTTTGTGGGTCTGCATAACTGTGATGTAGACAATAGGTAGACAATCCCAGATTCTGCACGAAATAATAGTTAGAAAGCAAGCTAATTTCTATGAACATGAGTATCGCCGCGTTGGTCTGTTCGTAAAATAAATAGTTTCAATACTGGTTAGCTGAGAGTCATCATGTTGAACAAGAATGATGAGGATGAATGTGGTTTCAATAAGACATCTGGCCTTGAAAGCGCGTGGGCAATGCAGTTTAGTTTTCTCATTACGTGGAAAATATCGAATTTCTATTTGTTAAAACTTTAAAACTGTCTTCTTACACTAGATTGGTAATTTTTGACTGTTATATTTGCATTTCGAAGTAAGCTTTCCAAAGGAGAATGATCTGTAAAATTAACAAATATGCTTCTGACTACGTTGTTAATGAATTGACACACGGCGTCATGAATAGCAAGCAATTCCAAATCGAAAGTATTGTATTAAGTATCTTCTAGTTGAATAGTACACGATAAAAATCTAGTTGACTTCCAAACTCCTTAGTATGGCGACGCAATTCCTCGTCATCGGAAGAAAAAGAATTAGTACAGTTCTTTTACATTACTCGGATTCCTGCATAACGGATATAGCTGTTTTGATAGGGTAAGTAGTAACTTTCTGTAAATTATTCAAACTATTTTACGGCAGAATATTCTTGATCTAATAGGTTTTATAAGTCAAAGTCCTAATATACTTAAATGTAATATGATGTCATAGGACATCAATTGGTTTAATTGCAATCTGTGTTTTGTCACAATTGATTCTGAGCGTGATAGTATATTTCTAAAGTACTTGGCATAAAATTCTAGGTCAGGACTATAGAGCACTTTGTCATTACTATATGGCTTAAACTAATCAGTTTCGTTGGAAAGAATTTTTTTTATCCATGACTTTCTGAAATATTTGAGCGGCGTAAATGAAACAAAAATATATGTAAAGCTAAACAAATAGACTACAAAGAGTTATAATATCAATTTACTCTGTCTTTCGGCCCTACCCGCATTTTATGTTAGGCTTGTCTAAGGTCGTTAGTGTATGTATCGTTGGGAGAATTTGACAAATGTGTGCTAGTTTCCATTCATAGCCGACAGTTATCAACAATACAGTAAAGTTCATATTCATCCAATATAAAAGAGAGAATTATCTTTCAAACGCCTATGGGAGCAGTTTATGCTGAGAATAAATAACCCCCAAGTCAATATTTTAGGTGATAATTCCAAATAATATAATCATCCGATCTGCATTTATAGTCCGGCTAAACAATCCAGTGAACGTTTGCTCCTTCTAGATATTAGAATTGAATAGGAGTTTATCAAAAACACAGATACAGCAAATTTATTTATGAAAAGTGACTCTTATATTGATGCGTCTTTAGGAAAACTGCTTGCAATAGACACGAGTAAATCTATACCCAATTAAGGTTGTCTGCCTTGCTCTCTCAATATAGATTAAGGTCGTGAATTATCCTACAATTTCATCTTCACTAAGACAATGCACATTATTCTAGGTTTTGATTTCCTGTTACAATGTCGGCACAGAATTTATCAAGGAAATTTAAACATTAATTCATCCAGCGGATTTGAACAAAGTTTTTTGATACTAATATACGAACGTTTAGAGTTATAGATCATATAGCCATCTCCCGTGCATTATTGGACTTAAATATCCACAGTTCTTTGAGAACTCAATTTCTTATTCAAATTCAGCAAATCACAGCTACGCATCACCAACACACTGTAACACATCTGTACGACAGGACAAACTATTGCTCTTAAAAAGTTTTCATTGCATCTCTGGAAGAGTTTTCTCAAAAACTGAAATAAAGCATCATTAGACAATGAAAAGTTCGTAAGTATTCTGTTTACATTTATTCCTCAAAGCTCTCGGATCCAACATTATAATTACTATGCCAGAAAAAGGCAATAATGGCAAATGTTTCTCAGTGATCTAACTTAGACAAGCCTATCCCCATATTTGAGAAGAACCAGAAGATATAGAGAAGACTGATATCATAACTCACTTTGGTTTATATGAATACGTCAAAACACTTTTCGGTCCTATATTCGCTACTTAGAAATTTCAAATATTAATGGGCAACGTTTTGCGATAATTTCAATATTATATTGAATATATTGATAACAAAATGTTCTATAGTCAAATACTGTTTGTTGCGAAGAACTAATATATATGCAAGTATGTATTAGGTTTTGCGAACCTAGTAACAAATTAGTTCAGTTGTGACCAGAAGGATAAAACCAAAGGCAGCATGAACGGAAAGTATAATCTCATGCACATTCGTTTCGTGCCTACTGGCGACTCATCGGTAGGAGCCGGTATTACGCCTTTTAACCACTATAGATTTGGTAGAAGAATGTGGAATAATAGGACGGTACAATCTCTAGACGAATGTGTAAAACTCGTATAATAGTGAAGCTAACATTAATCTGAAGTCAATCGACAATATGACTTCAATGCCACCCACAATTATATAGACGAATGTGTAAACCTGTAATAGTGAAGTTAACATAATCTGAAGTCAACGACAATACGACTTCAATGCTAACTCACACTATATAATATATATATGGAGTCTGTAAAGGATACTAACACTATGGCTATTGTGTTAGTAACTGATACCTTTTGAAATCGATGAGTACCGAATACTAACACTATGGTTTCCGAGTCGGTACATGATACCAACCTGATGGATATAAATTTATGCTAAAGTTCACCCAAAATGAGAATTACATACATACTTGCATATATATTAGTTCTTCGCAACAAACAGTATTTAACTGTAATATATTGAATTGAATGATGTCATGCTTACCGCGAAATGTGATAACTGATATCGATGAAGGCCAGAGTGTATGGTTTAACTGGAGTAACAGGTGTTCGGAAATTGTTGTAATTCTCATTTTGGGTGAACTTTAGCATAAATTTATATCCATCAGGTTGGTATCATGTACCGACTCGGAAACCATAGTGTTAGTATCCGGTACTCATCGATTTCAAAAAAGGTATCAGTTACTAACACAATAGCCATAGTGTTTGTATCCTTTACAGACTCGGTCTATATATATTATATAGTGTGAGTTAGCATTGAAGTCGTATTGTCGTTGATTTCAGATTATGTTAGCTTCACTATTACAGGTTTACACATTCGTCATATAGTGCGAGTTAGCATTGAAGTCGTATTGTCGTTGACTTCAGATTATGTTAGCTTCACTATTACAGGTTTACACATTCGTCTAGGAGATTGTACCGTCCTATTATTCCACATTCTTCTACCAAATATAGTGGTTAAAGGGCGTAATACCGGCTCCTACTGATGAGTCGCCAGTAAGCACGAAACGAATGTGCATGAGATTATACTTTCCGTTCATGCTGCCTTTGGTTTATCCTTCTGGTCACAACTGAACTAATTTGTTACTAGGTTCGCAAAACCTAATACATACTTGCATATATATTAGTTCTTCGCAACAAACAGTATTTAACTGTAATATATTGAATTGAATGATGTCATGCTTACCGCGAAATGTGATAACTGATATCGATGAAGGCCAGAGTGTATGGTTTAACCGGAGTAACAGGTGTTCGGAAATTGTTGTAATTCTCAATTTGGGTGAACTTTAGCATAAATTTATATCCATCAGGTTGGTATCATGTACCGACTCGGAAACCATAGTGTTAGTATCCGGTACTCATCGATTTCAAAAAGGTATCAGTTACTAACACAATGGCCATAGTGTTAGTATCCTTTACAGACTCGGTATATATATTATATATAGTGTGAGTTAGCATTGAAGTCGTATTGTCGTTGACTTTAGATTATGTTAGCTTCACTATTACAGGTTTACACATTCGTCATATAGTGTGAGTTAGCATTGAAGTCGTATTGTCGTTGACTTCAGATTATGTTAGCTTCACTATTACAGGCTTACACATTCTCCTCGACCTATCAAAACTAATATATTTATTATGCAGGCACCTGTAGATTCGGAAAGCTATTAGCAGCAACTCTACCATTTAATATTCGTCTAATCATTGGGAATTTCTTCGTCATACACACAAATCTTAATAAAAGACCATGGTGCTAACAAATCTAGGCTTCGAATGACCTTTTCTACTCGCAGTTGTGCTTTGGAATATGCAAACTGGGCCACTATAGAAAAAAAGATTAGGATTTCGAAGGATAATTAAATTTTACACGCCTATTCTACAATCGATAGAAATTTGATACGACAAGTTCGGTCGAAAACGCTTTTAAATTCATGTCGCGATGAGATAGCTGTTTAACATCATAGGCAGAAATGCGATTTCGCCAGTAGCAAAGTACGTTTTCAGAGTAGGATGACAGTTTTCCGGTCTTTGAAAATGTCAATTGGATAATTTTTTACGTAAATGGCAAACAGAGCATCATCGCAGACATGCTTCAAGGACAGATATCTCGGTATACCAAACTTTGCCTACGCTATACCGGGTAAATTGTGGGAGTTTGCGGGGTTAATTTCTTCCTACATATGATTGGTATCGGTTGTTGAGATCCGTTTTTATGATCAATCCCCGGCCTTTTCCCGATGGGTGATGTGAGAAGACTAATACGAATGATCACAAATGTATTGTAAATAACGTTGCATGTAAGTTCATAGTTAGTCCAAATTGACCGTGCTCTAGACGGCAATAAAATAAAATTGTTAACACAATTGAATGTCTTATACACAAGTCACAGTCAACCAAAATTGTCCGTGCTCTAGACGGCAAAAAAATGAATACTGTTTACAAAGTTGAATATCTTATGCACAAGCAATTATTCTTTCACAAATGTCTGAATTGCGGTTAACATATGTAACCGATTGAAAATATATGATGATATGAGTAAAGTCACTGGTAAAAGTTGTCACTGGTGATAAATAGATCAGAATCGTGTAAAAACTTCAATGAAAAGACTTCACAAATAATTAATTCAGTGTTTAATATGGTTTTAAATTATTTAATTATAATAATCCATTGTACTCTGAAATTTGGATAGGTATAATTAGATGTGAACAGTAAGTCACTTGTATAAACTGCGAGTAATCCAACGAAGAAAAAAATCCACTATGACACCATAATCCATCGCATGTTCCTTGCGTATTGCGCGCGGGTGTGTACATTTAATAAAAAACCCTATTAATTATAAATAAAATTGCAGTTCAAGATATCTCTATTAAAACTGCTTGAAAGTAACAGAGATTGTTTCTAATATCACAGCTAAGAGAAATATTGTGTAAGAACAGAGTTCGATTATTTTACCTTAAAGAGTACCATATTTGTCAAAATTGAACATCGTTGGGTTGTAACGCGGAGCCGCGTGTTACAAAATAAATTTTTTATGGCATGAACCAAAGTTTGTCATGTCAACTCCCAAGTTTACTACACGCACATGGTGGCCCAGAAGTTCTCTTTTCACTTACATATCAGCCAGTAGCCGAAACACGCCCCACGTCAAATATTTGTTCATCCACAGTTTCACAGTTGTAAAAAATACACTATTGTGACGACATTGCTGAAACACATCTATAACATATCTGCCGCGGTCCTTAACCTATTTTATTAAGACATCATTATAATCCATTATAATGCAAGGTGCGATACCTTCTGTAAGCTTAGGCAGGTTTAAGACCTTTATCTAAAAACCTGATACAGGCGATATGCAAATTTATACCTGAGTCTCAAGCTCCTTATTCTAACAATATCAACTAATTAATATATTGCTTTACATTATGTATAACTGAAAGAATTTTTTGCTATTCATTTCTCATTTTCATTCGTCACATAATTGTTTTTGTGCATCCCTTTTGATCCATTTTACGTGTTGCGACCAGCTAATATGAATTAACATGATTGAAATGTCATAATCGATTGCCTCATTTTGTATATCTGTCTGTTCTTTCTAATAATTGTGTATCGTCTATGAGCACATCTTTAGTATTAGAGTATTTGTGCAGCAAAGATCACGTAAACTACATTCTTTAATTTATAATGTTATTTTCAGGTTTTACTGTTTAACCACCATAGAGTGGCAACACGTAGCTCACGCTTGAGCCAATATTTGACTCATTTATATAACCAGCTACTTAGAGATAACGCATTGTGTAGCAACAATCAGTGGTCACCGGATTCATATTATAGTTTAGGCAATAAGCGCGCATACAGTTATTTAATCAATTAATAACTTCACTTATTTGCTCACGAGTAGCATGTATCACAACGCTCATCATTCAATAGCTATTTTATTCTTAACGAAAAATGGAGTTTGCACGTATGTATTGCAAACCTAGTAAAAAATTAGTTCAGTTGTGACCAGAAGGATAAACCAAAGACAGCATGAACGGAAAGTATACTGGTGACTCATCAGTAGAAGCCGGTATTACGCCCTTTAACCACTATATATTTGGGTGAGTAATGTGGGATAATAGGACCGTACAAATTCGTAGACTAATGTGTAAACCTATAGTTGTGAAGCTAATATCATATAAAGTCTCAAAAATGTGACTTCCACGCTAACTAACTCAATATAATATATATACCTAGTATGTAAAGGATACTAGCACTATAGCTATTGTGTCAATGTAACTATTATATTTTGAATTCAATGATGTAACATGAAAGGTTTCACATTCCGATTGACTAACATTAAGTATCAAATTAATAATTAAGTATGATCGACATGGAAGCTAATCTTAAGTTTGAGGACACTAGCAAGTTAGCACAAGATATGGCAGGTATGAATTTAACAGATGTGAATGAAAGCACAAGCTTGTCAGATTCTATTATAAACTTAAATACTGATCACGATCTGGCATCTATGGGATTCCCAGATAACAATAGGTATGGAGAATCTACACTCCGCACCAAACAGTATTTAACTGTTAAATATTTAATTCAATGATGTCATGCTTACCTGGAAAAGTGATAACTGATACCGATCAAGGCCGTAGTGTATGGATTTACTGGAGTAACAGGTGATCAGAAATAATTGTAATTCTCAATTTTGGTGAAATATAACATAATTGATATCCATCATGCTGGTACTATGTATCAACTCGGCAACCATAGTGTTAGTACCATATAACTTTCGGTAATATATGTCGGTACTGACTATATCATAGTATATATATATATTATATATATATATATATATATATATATATTATATAGAGTGAGTTAGCGTGGAATTTGCATTTTTGAGATTTTATATGATGTTAGCTTCACTACAATAGGTTTACACATTCGTCTAGGAGATCGCACCGTCTTATTATCCCAACATTCCTCACACAAATATATAGTCGTTTAAAGGGCGTAATAACGGCCCCTACTGATGAGTCGCCAGTAAGCACGAAACGAATTTGCATGAGATTATACTTTACCTTCATGCTGTCTTTGGTATATCCTTCTGGCCACAACTCAACTAATTTGTTTCTAGGTTCGCAACATCTAATACATAATTTTATATATATTAGCTCTCAGCACCAAACAGTATTTAACTGTAATAATCGAGTTTGCCAAAGAAAAATAGACTTAAATCTAGCATCACCCATTGCAACACATTTTGAAAATTTACTCTGTGGCCCCCACACTATTTTAGCATCGCTCATATTTGATTAGCAAGGTGTGATCGACCATAACGTTTAACATATTGATGTGCAAAAACTCAAAATCAACAAATTAAAATATATATTTTTAACTATAAGAAATTTATTTATTATTTGTTGAACTGGATTTGAACTCTGCCCTAATGTTCTAATAAAGCCACATCAGGAGTATTTTTTTCATTTTCCATTTTCAGAGTTGAAAACAATTTAACGTGTCAAATTCTATCGCCGATATTTTGCATAATAATTCAAATTAAAAATGCAATTTCATAAACTGACGCTGAAACAATAAGAAATCACGCGTACTAACACGACTGTTAACTAATAACGTGGACATGCAACTAAATAAGCGCAATGCATTTCTCTCCCTACACACTCGGACTTGCGTTTTACCTAAAATCGCTGTCTTGTTCTTCAAGGTTGTATGTCTTTGATTGATTTTTTATTTCGTTGTTTTGTAGGGGACTTTTGCGAGATTAATTATTCCCTACATTGGATTGGTAGCGGCTGTGGAGATCCGTGCACATGATCAATCCTCGGCTTTATCCCGATGGGTGATGTGAGAAGACTAATACGAATGAACACAAATGTATTGTAAATAACACCGCATATAAATTCATAAGTAGTCCAAATTGACCGTGCTCTAGACGGCAATAAAATTAAATTTAAACACAAATGAATGTCTTAAACACCAGTCACAGTCAAACTAAATTTTCCATACTCTAGACGGCAAAAAGGCAGAATATTTTTCACAAAGTTGAATGTCTTATGCAAAATTCACAGTTAAACAAAATTAACTGTGCTCTAGACGGCAGCAAAACAAACGCTGTTTACAAAGTTGAATGTCTTACATACAAGTCACAGTTAAACAAAATTGTCCGCTCTCTAGACGGTAGCAAAATGAACGCTGTTTACAAAGTTAAATATCTCACACACAAGCAATTATTCTTTCACAAATGTCTGAATTGAAATGAATATATGTAACCGATTGAAAATACATAATGATATGAACTTAGTCACTGTTAAAAGTTCGTGTAAAGACTTCAATGAAAAAAATTCACAAATAATTAGTTCACTGTTTTCTATGGTTTTAACTTATGTAATTATAATAATCCATTGTTCTCTGAAATTCGGAAAGGCATAGTTAAATGCGAACAGTAAATCTCTTGCATAAACTGCAACTAATCAAACTGAGTGAAATAAATCCGCTGTGACACTATAATCCATCGCATGGTCCATCCGTATTGCGCGTGGGTGTCTATATTTAATAAACAACCCTATTAATTACAAATAAAGTTGCAGTTCAAGAAATCTCAATTAAAACTGCTTGAAACTAACAGAGATTGTTTCTAAAATCACAGTAAAGAGAAATATTGTGTAAGAACAGAGTTAGATTATTTGACCTTAAAGAGCACTATATTTGTCAAAATCGAACATCGTTTGGTTGTAACGCGGAGCCGCGTGTTACAGTTTTACACAAGCTGATTATTATGCACAGCTTGTTGTCAGTATTTTTGCAGCTTTGAATCCAGTTCATCGTTATCCTTTAAATTATTAATCGGATCTTTTCGGTAGCCATCCTTATATATGCTGGCGAATATCATTATCAAGTTTAACCAATATTCAAACATATCAATTGCCATATCGTGCGTCGTCTAATCTACAGATTTACGTACATTTACCAAGCTGATCACTAACCGATTGCCAGGGATCAAATAGCATATTTCTGAATTGTCTACTAAATATGCGTCACTGCTCTGGTATTACAGTTCATCACGGTATTTGCAGGTGAATGATTCTCTGGCATATTTTAGTGCCACCAACAGTACTATTCAAGCTGGGTGAGGATGTTAAGTTGAACAGCTCTTTAGCTGGAGCGTTACGCGGGTCAAATTAAATCTCCGACATTGAGTAATATAATGCAAATGCTAGATTCGATTTTGTCGATTCACGGCAGGCCGTAAGAATGCACGTCACTTGCATAACGATTAAACCATCAATGAAACAATATTGAAGGAGTAGTAGTTTTGCTAAGGAATGTACGCGTTAAAGAAAAGAAATCTATTTTTGATCAATATACTGCAGGAGATGTTGCGGTTTATGTAAGGGGTTTTGCGGGGTAGCTGTTTATTTATCGATGCTCTGATATTATTACATATGCCTGGTAGCTAACGTCGGAAAAGATGGGTTTCGTGAACCGTGCTTATAATCAGTCTCAATTTATCTCTCAGTGTCGTCACGGTAGAGGGCTAAGTCGAATTATCATACATGTATAATGAACAATGTCACAAACTAAATCAAAATTCAATTTTAGTCAAAATTGACCGAGGTCTAGACGGCAACAAAATAAAATATTGTTAACACCAAGTAAAAATCTAGGCACAGAAGCAATCAGTCATTAATCACAATAAATAAATCCAGAAAGTCTTAGCAGTGTAATTACTGTTCTCGGATAAACGATTAAAAACACACAAAGTATAAATCTTGGCTTTGACAGTTATCACACATTAATCCACTGCATGCTACCGGCTTATTACGCGGATTTTTAAAATTAATTAGAAAATTAACGCCCAAAGTTGAGTGCTATGCAACGGAAAATAAAGTAGCTAAACACTCTTTTCTATTTTATGTCCTGTGGAGATACGTATCTAGGCTAAACTAGATAGCATTCTAATTATATTTGCTGATCTTCCGCTTGATAATGCCACTAACTATGTAACATTAATTTCACTTAATTTATGGTTATTTATTTTATATTTTGCAAACCAGATCTAGCTATAGACCTTCTCCTAGGAGCACCAATTTATTATCAGCCTTACATTTGCGGTTCTTTTATCCTTCGCTATTTTTTTGTGTGGGACAATTGATAGCACTCGTAGGTCTGTAAAATCTTGAATCTTTTACATTTCCAGATGAACCGATTTTTGGACTTGATTGATGGGTTTTCACTTGTCCCTTCCTTTTGAAGCCATCCATCAGCTGCTTGTCTGACGTTGGAACCAGATTTTCTTAATTTTATCCGAATTTTATGGATTTCATTTCCAGTCCCATCTTCTTGGCTGGAAGGTCTTCTCTCTGGTTGCTGATGTTATCAACCGTTGCATCGAAACTCTCTATCTTCCCCGGACTGGCTTAACTCGACGATCTCTCCTATCCCTTTGTCAATCTCCTCATTCAAAGATCTCCGCCCCATTACTTTCGTCCCTTCTATCACTATAATATTCGAAAGGGTCTTATTAAACCTAATCTACCTCTTCATTAATTCTCAGGACAACTTCTATCTCCTCGATGATCAAAATGGCTTCTTAAATGGCCGCTCCACTTCCACCAACTTAGTTTGTGCTCTTAATCATTGTTAGTCCTCCTTCTCTAAAGATCATGAATGCACTCTCCTCTTCCTGGATATAGCCAAGGCTTTTGATTCGCTGTCATTTTCAACAATTGAATCCGCCTTATTGAGAAGCGGTATCTGCGGCAACATCCTCCAATCTTATCAGGTTCTATCACCGAAACCTATGCGCGACTGAAGAAGTTCGGAAATAGTCATTCGAGGCCGACCCCTGTAGCCGATCTGTATTTCCCCAGGGCTCTGTGCCCGGTCCTTATTCTTTCAACCTTACACTCGTGCAGGTACAGATTGAAGACAACCTTTTCAAGCTGTTTAAATAAGCGGATGACATGGTCATAGTATTTAGTAACTTCACAGCAACCAAATCTTCCCTAACCCTTATATCGGAGCTTTTATCGTCGCTTCACTCGCAGCTCAGCAATATCGGTCTCAAACTAAACCCGCCAAGACTCGTTTAATGAAACTCTCCTCCGACCCATTCTGCTCTTTCTCTGTTGCAAATTATCCCCTTGATATTGAAATAATAGATTTGGCCAATCACCTAGTTATTTATTTTTCAAAATCCCTAGATTTCTCCCCACACTTTCGACACACTGCTTCCAAACTCTTCCAATGGTCCCGTCTGATCTGTTTCAAGACTAACAACCTCATTCTCCAACACATGCTATTTAAGGTCTACGTCCTACTCTTCATTTCATACGCTAGTGAATTCTGCTTTCCTCTCACTCTCGCCTCGTATGCTATCGAACAGATCTCCTCCAAATTTCTAAAGCGATTCTTCCCCCACAGCCCAAATTATCGGGAACGCCTACTCCTGGCAAATCTTCTACCGCTTTGGTTTACCCGTCATCTTCGAGTCATTTCTTTTATCCTTAAGATCATTACTTGCCTTACACTGTCCAACTTTGCTCACCCAAGTCACCACTACGCCACACGTTCTAGCAACTCTTCTATCCAAACTAACCATACCCCCACCATATTTAAAAAAAATCTATCTATTTTCCAAAGCCACTAGTGTCTTCAACGCCCTTCCCTCGGAAATAAAGCTCCTAGCCCAGCACGAATTTAAAAAGGCGGCACACAAGTACTTCTTTAACAAATCTCTTTGTGAAACGACCGATTGGAAGCAAAATTGATACTTTCTTAATTCATAACATTTCTCTCACCCCCGGCTATTCTCTTTACTGATTTCGGCGAGCGAATTCCCTCTGGTTTTCATCTAATTTCTACTTTTCCATTCTGGTTTTAAATCTCTCACTCTTGACTCCCAGATACCACTTCTATTCTCATTTTTCATTCTATAATATCCGTATAGTGGATACTTTACCACGTTCTGCTCAACCAATCCTTTTCCTTTCTGTTTCAGTGAAAGAACAGAAATTCAAAAGCCCGCTGGACCACCCAACGGTTTGCATCGGACATCGGATCCCTTTCGTCTACCAACAGTCATAACCTCGTTCAACGGACGCCAGTGATCCCTGCACGACAAACTAGCTTTAATCTAGTCGATTCCATCCTGGTCAATACTACACTTCAGAAATTCAATATCCACGACAAAGGACTCCATCGGTCGACGTCTGCTTCCGGTCCGCCATCATTTTCGATCTCACACTCAAACTCATCTGTCTGAACACAGCCTATTACGCATTGATGCTCAGACGCTTCATGGACTGAACTCCAATTGATCTTGTCTAGTCAAATGGAATTTCTTTTTTATTTTTCACCAGATTGTACTATCATGAAGTTGATGAAAATATTTCTCTTCCTCAACTCCTCTCTCTGTTATTAAATACTTTGCTAGTCACAATTTCATTCACCTCCACATATCCTACCTTTGATTTGGTATTTCAATGTTCGGGCTTGTTGGCATTTGATGCCAAATAAATGTATTATTAATATATATTATTATAATTATTATTATTATTATTATTATTATTATTATTATTATTATTATTATATAAAATTACATTTTAGCAATAAGGTGAATTTATACAAATCAACTTTGGTAAATAATATATTAGCGACATTTTTATTTACTTTTAATGAAATTTCATTATTTATTCATTTTATCTATATTTAGACATACATTTTACATATAAAGATTCATTTATGAATAAGTCTACACAATATATCTTAAGCATATATAGATAATCATATATGCAAACATGTGGGTTCTTTCCACATCTTGCATAATCATCTATCTATCCATTATATATATGTGTGTATACACCATATATAACATAAATATCATAAAATCAATCATGTGAGTTTCTCAATGAATAAATTATATCAATCAAAATACATTTATTAATATTTAAATGACTATTTATATTAATTCATATAAATATATTTAAGCAAAAATTCGTTCTTTTAACTTCAAGTGCCAAATATTCACACTTACTATATAATATATCTACTTAACATATATATTTATACTCACATTTAATATGAATACAAAAATCGTCATACATATGCACGTCTATACACCTTATATATTATGTATATTTAAATCAACATATAAGCAACATGTGGGTTCCTGTCACAATTTGTAAAAGGATCGAAATATACATCCAGATATACACGTGTTCACACCATATAGATTGTGCTTATCTAAATAATCATATAAGCAACCATATGAGTGCACTCCTAATTTTATATAAATATATAGAATAATTCATATATATCTCTCTACACAATATATATATATATATATATATATATATATATATATATATATTATGCATAGTTAGATTATTATATAAGCAACATTGTGAGCTCCTCTCACATCTTATATAAATCGATAATGTCTATATATATATATATATATATATATATGGAGAGAAATATATATATATATATATATATATATATATATATATATATATATTTACGTGTACACGCCATATATAATCTGCATATCTAAATAAACATATAAGCAACCATGTGAGGTTCTCCCAGATATTTAGATATTTACATTTCCATCCATCAATAAATTTCTATATTTGCATACAGGTTTACAATCCATATAATATATATATTTATTTATTTATTTATATATATATATATATATATATATATATATATATATATATCAACTGTAACATATAACAATGTTAGTTCCACGAATGCACATGATTCACTACAATTATAGCCAAATTACTCTTTATGACTCCATATAAACTGCACCGTTTACTATCTCAAATTCAAAGTCTCGGTCCTTTAGTTGGATTTATTGTTAACACTGATTCCCCCAATCCAGGTTTCCTTCCATTCGAGAAGGCTTTACTAAATATGAAGCCTAATGATTTTTCTACATATGTCACACATGCATTCGTTCATTCCTGATTCTATTTGAATTGATTCCCTAATTGACCTGATTAAACTATTTCGGTAACATAGTGCAACCCGTTTAAAGCCATCCCAGTTTAGCTGATAACCTATCGTCTTTGAATGCCTGGCTAGATCTAAACTTTGACCATGTTCATACTTGCATGAAGTTTCAATTTTCCATCTACGTAACTTTATTGGACGCATGGTTTCACGTTTATACCTGAGTTTCCAAACTTTATAAGGTATCTCATAAACCCTTGATGTGTTGTGGGGTTCTATTTTTTCTTTCTGATAAGGTAGCTTATCTCCTATATTAGATGATTGTCTTAACACAGTTCTTAAGTTGTATTTCGATGCTTATGTCATAATTTCATTGCATCATCTAGAATCTGGTAGAATCAGATTTCTGTGCTTATCTTTATTTTGGTTTTCTAAACCCCTTACACAATTTACTTGGTTTATTTTTCCATTAAATCGCCATAGCATTTCGTTTATGATTTTATCAATTAATTTTGCCGGATAACCATTTATCTTGAATATTTCTTTCAATTTCTTCAGTTCATTATCACTAATTTTTTACATCTACTATTTTGAGGTTTTTTATTATCATGGATTGTATTATAGGAGACTTTTTCGAGATTATTCATTTCCTACATTGGTTAGGTAGCGGCTGTGGAGATCCGTGCATACGATTATTCCTCGGCTTTTTCCCGATGGGTGATAAGAGAAGACTGATATAAAGGATCACAAATGTATTGTAAAGGACTTCGTGTATGAAATCATAAGTAGTCCAAATTGACCGTGCTCTAGACGGCAATAAAGTTAAATTTTAACACAGATGAAAGTCTTAAACACCAGTCACAGTCAAACTAAATTGTCCGTACTCTAGACGGCAAAAGTAAGAACATTGTTCACAAAGATGAATGTTTCATGCACAAGTCATAGTTAAACAAAATTGTCAATGCACTAGACGGTTGCAAAATGAACTCTGTTTATGAATTTGCATGTCTTATACGCCAGCAATTGTTCTTTCACAAATGTCTGAATTGAAATGAATATATGCAACCGATTAAAAATGCATGATTATATGAACATAGTCACTGAAAATAAATTGATGAAATTCGTGTAAAGACTTCAATGACAAAAATTCACAAATAATTAGTTCACTGTTTGCTATGTTTTAACTTATGTCATTATAATAATCCATTGTTTTCTGAAATTCAGATAGGAATAGTTAAATGTGAACAGTAAATCCATCGCGTAAACTACGAATAATCCAACTGAGCTAAATAAATCCACTGTGACACAATAATCCACCGCATGTTCCATGCGTATCGCGCGCGGTTGTGTATATTTCAAAAACAACCTTATTAATTTCAAATAAAAATGCAGTTCAAGAAATCTCAATTAAAACTGCTTGAAACTAACAGAGATTGTTTCTAAAATCACAGTTAAGAGAAATATTGTGTAAGTTAGATTATTTGATCTTAAAGAGCACTGTATTTGTCAAAATCGAAC
>JAQBSW010011786.1:0-18902 GCA_029291075.1 Eudiplozoon nipponicum
TTAGTAGTAGTAGTAATAGTAGTAATAAAAAGAAGTTATAGAAATGTTTAATTTAGTAGTAATTAATTTTAGTACTTATTTTGTTACTAGTAGCAAAAATTTGTAATACAAATTATTAATACTTGTGTTCTACACGTTGTATCAGAGGCAGAGTTAGAGTAGTAGTAGTAGTAGTAGTAGTAGGTAGTAGTAGTAGTAGTAGTAGTAGTAGTAGTAGTAGTAGTAGTAGTAGTAGTAGTAGGAGTAGTAGTAGTAGTAGTAGTAGTAGTAGTAGTAGTAGTAGTAGTAGTAGTAGTAGTAGGAGTAGTAGTAGTAGTAGTAGTAGTAGTAGTAGTAGTAGTAGTAGTAGTAGTAGTAGTAGTAGTAGAAGTATTCCTTGTTATTTTGAGTAATATAAATAGTTTTAGATAAAATTATAGTAGCAAATATTGTGGTCTTATTAACAGTATTAGTATATTTCTTGTCGGTACTGTGGAAGTAATGAAAGAATGGTAGTAGTAAAAGTAATGCAAGTAATAGTACTTTCTGTTATAGTAGTAGAAGCAGTAGTAGTAGTAGAAATAGTACTGTTAATATTATTAGTAGAAGTAGTAATTTTTGTATTAATAGTAAGTATTATAGTAGGTTTAGTTGTTGTTGTAATAGAAGTAGTAGTATTAGAAGGAGGAGAAATACTATTAGTAGCAACAGCAGCAGCTGTATTGTCAGTAGTAATAATAATAGCAGTAATTGTAATATTAGTAGGAAAGATCATGACCGTAGTCGTATCAGTGTTGGTATTAGTATTAATAGTAGTATTAGTAGTAGTTATAGAAAAATTAGTAATAATAATATTAGTTGTACAAATGGTGGAACTTGTGGTAGTAATAATAGAAGTAGTAGTTGTACTTCTAATAATATTTGTACTAGAATTATTATTAATAGTTGCAGTAGTAATATTTTAGTAGCGGTATCAGTAGTAATATTAATAAAAGTATTAGTAGATGTAGTAATAATAGTATTTTAGCAGGAGTATTACTAGTATTATTATTGTTAATATTAGTATTAGAAGTTGGTGCTGCAGTATTAATAGTAGTAGTAGTAGAAAAAGTTGAAATAGTAGTAGTAATGGTAATCGCAGTACAAGTGGGTTTTTTCGTTGATGTTGGTTTAGTAATAGTAGTAGTTGCAGTAATGGTAATAGTGGTAGTAGTATTAGTAGTGCTTGTAATTTTATTTGTTGTAGTAGTATTGTTAGTATGAAGAATAGTGATAATATTAGAAACATAACTATTAGTTGTTGTATTATTAATTTAAGTGGTTTTATTAGTAGTTATATTAGTAGTTTTGGTAATTAAAGTAGTTTTTGTGGTAGTAGAATTTATAGTAATAGCTATGTTTTGCGTGTTTGGTTATTCATTTCGCAAAAGCGATGTGGAATGAAAACGGGACCAATAGGAATTTAGTCTACCAATTCGATAAATTTATGTGTATTCCGTGAACGTGCATAGGCGGCTTTCTTTTAAAAAGTACAAATGACTCACAATGCAAAGTAATTCTATTTTTCATGACTTCTTAAAGCAGTCACATTTGCCAACATAGACCTACACAAAGCTAAACCAGTATACATTTATCAAGTTCGGTGTAACATATACGTCTGGTGTTTGCGTCTGCATAAATTGAATAGAGCACGGTGCAAAATGTATAAATTATTTTCGGCGTGTAGTTAACGTACATATTTACATTTATAAACAATGCGAATATAATTTAAGTTCGTTTATCACAATATATTTGGTCGATTGTCAGTTCTAACGAATAGCATAATCGCATTGAGCCTAACATTCTTTTTCTACTGATGTCTTTTCAGTAAGTGTCAAAAAATTGCCTAAAATTAAATTAACAATTGAAAATTGTATGATGGACAAATGATGAATTCGCCTAGCACGTGACGCAGGGGAAAAATGCGGCGATAATGAATTTTGTGTGCTATCTATGTAAAAAAATTTATGATTTTGTTAAAGACGCTTAAGTCAATGAGATTTGATTTTTATTTAATCAAAAGGTCGATGATTTTATGGGTTGGTGCATGCGTCTACGATGAGTAGCTAATAATTGAGGAGATTAAATTATTTGATTGTACTAACTTTGCTATTGCTTCACGGCCGTAATTGATGCAAATTTTAACTGAATGCTCTCTGCCCAATACGCTCATCGAAATTAATATACTCACTGTATTGCCGATGAGAAAATAGGAATATCAATTTATGAGGGATAAAGTAAAAAATGATATTGATGTAAGTCAGTCATGGATCGGAAATGCTTAAGTCAAGTTTTTTCGCATCGAAAAATAGAAGTAACCCGTTAATACTGCCATAACTTGGCATGCAAATTTGAGCAAGCAAACAGTTTTAGCATTACTGACTTTAAAGCATCTTTAGCAAACCATAACTTAAAAGCAAAACTTTTCTTTATTAAATATAGCAATCGTTCATTGCACAACGTAAAAGTCAAGGAAGATTTCACAGTTAAGCGACCTTAAAAATGTGTGACTGTTCATTAAATCAAACTTACTTATAACAAAAATTTCATATTAATTTGAATTTGACGATATTCTAACTTATAGAATAATTGTCAGATCTAATCAGACAGAATTGCATAAAACATTTGTCACCTTATTCTACATTTAAATTATACCTCATATACAGTAAGCACAATATACTTACCTGTGATTTGATGGCATTCTGTACTGTCACGACAGCTGCATTTCAAACTTGATTGTAATGGTGGCATATAACGTCCATGCGAGAAACTGTTATAATCACACGTGCATGGCTCATCTGATAAGTTATGCAATAATGTATTCATTTCGACCATTGCAGCATTACGTATATCCTCAGAGTAATTCAATGATGATTTTGAAGCGTTACTGAAAACACCAGAATACGACAAAGAGTCAATTGGATAACAAACACCGAAAATCTCTGAATCTAGGAGGTCGCTTTCATTGGACTGCGCTTTTCGTCGACTACTTGAATGGTTGACAAATTGACTGTGCGTATATTTTGCTGCTGACGGTGGACTCCAAGATCTGAACGAACGAATATCACAAAGTTCCGTCCAGTCGACACCTCGACCACGCATTAGTATGCGTGGGCCAATTGCTCTAGCCCCACATCGACAAGATGTCATAAGATTTAAATTTATTATTCGCCCTGTTATTTGAGCCTGTTGAAATTTAGACAATTCTTCCGGCGTTCCGTCATCTCCTGACATCCAAATATTCTCCTTCGCTAAAATCCCATGAACATTTTCTTGCGCGTAAGCTGCAGTCGTACTACCGTATGGAGGCGACGACCCAGCTTGCGTGTCAACTATATCAGGTAAGTAGTCCGCTGTGGAATCTCGAGAGAATAGGCGATCGGCAACAATCCTTGACGCTGTGCCAAGCGGAGGCAAGCCAACAAATAGTTCGTTATTAACTTGATTCCAATCAATATCTGCCCAGTTTCCGTTTGCTTGCTTGTGTGCTCTCTGAGAGCTTGGCGGCTGCGCTGCAGGATTCCAGTATGGCCACAAAACTTCGTCAAAAGCAAAGGTTTGCTCAACAACACGATTGTCGTAACGAAACGACACTTCTGTGGCTCGTCCGTGCCTTGAAATGTATTTCTGCTGATTTTGATCATTTCTTTTGTTTTTATCTCCATTTAACTCATATTCGTTGACAGAAACTTCAATCAAATGCCATCCGTTCCACGGTGGCTGGAAATAGCCAACAACATGTGTCAATATGAGACGTGGCTCGCCACCATTTTCCATTCTACTTATGTTGAGACGCAAATATGGCTTTCGGAAGTAAAGCAAAAGACCAAGAGCATTTGATGTTGACGCAGAATTTTTTACACCTGTGGAGGAATTACGCGTATTGATTTGTCCATGATTTCCACTAACACCAGCAAGCAAGATTCCTTCAGATTGGGTGACCAGCACTGAAAAGCTTATTTTAAATGCGGCCTGCCGTTTAGCTAAATGCTGATTAGCTTCCACTGAACATGCCAACGGTGCTGTGTCCAATTCTAGATAGGCATCGGGTGGGTTGAAGTAGAAAGTGCCAGGTGCATGACATGACCTGATTACGATGGTTAGCAAAACGAATATAATGACACTGTGCAAAATTTTGTTCTGAGTAGAAAAATAAATTGAAACAGAGTCGTGCACGATTCTGTAGCGTTCCAACTGCATGTTTTAAAATTATTACCTATAACAATACAGAGCACATTTGTCCTAAACTTTCAGGCACATGCAGAAAATATCGCACTTCTTAAATATAAAGGCAGAAAGAAGTAGGCCATTTTTTCAAATTCCTCTGGCATGTGCTACTTCTATAAGATTTTATTCGTACATTCATATTTTATCGGAAGATTAAAAATATAAACAGTTTTGCACCTTTGATAAAACATTTTATCCTTATTTACATTGACCAGTTACATATCTACTGATAGTCATATATCTTTGCAGAAAATTAAGCCAATATCCAATTAAATAAACGTTTAAACAAATCAGCCAATCGCGTTGCGATTTATTTTGCAACAGTTAATTGGACTAAAAACGTTCTCGCGTTAACCAAGCTCAAATATTTATATATTTTTTGAGAGACCCACGTCGGATTTTTCCTTTGTAATCCCAATTCGTTAGGTTATTCCATAGTGAAGTGAACTGAGCAAAACTTCATTTATCAGATTTTTAAATATCTATTTTCTTCTATAATTATGCACGTTTTGTATAAACATTTTCTATCCCGAAATGGAGTTGAAATTAAATTAATTATAAAGTAAACGTTATAGAAAAAAGACAAGCAAAAAAGCGCTTTTTGAGTACATCGTTTTCGAATAATAGACACCCGTTTTAAATTATAAAAATACTGACGTCATTTTGACTCGCTGTCATATAACGATCAAAATGTTAAAAGTTCATTAATGACATGCTGGGGATAGCATTTCTTAAATTCAGATTTGTGAGCCGAAATAAACACCAATCCAAATGCATTTCACAAGTCACACAACATAGAAGATCTACCACCAGTTTGCCTTCTTATGCCGAATACGCATGTGCATGACATTATTTTTGCGAGATACATCGGAACTGCTGTTTATCTAAACCTTCCATTATTCAAGTAAGAAAAGGTAAAAAGTATTTGTTCACTAATTCCACGATTATTACTATCAAAATTTTCAAGTTTAAAACATTCCCTTTAGCGTGGCTGTTAGCATCAAATTGAAGGAAGTGGTTGCAGACACATTGTTGAGCCTAACAAGGAAAAGGTAAATAAATAAGTACGCAATAGTAGTTTTCTAACTCAACACATCTCAGTTTTAGAGGCTCTTTACAGGGATCTATGCAAAAAAGTTACATAAACATAATCTATTATGGAAAAAAGTTAAATTGGCAGTAATAAACTGATAGAAGACAGAGCAATCAGCCTGACGAAAGTAAACTGTAATAAAATTGTAAGCGTTTGAGTTTATTTGGAACTTTCGAGACAGTATTCTTCTTATGACAGGAAACTTACAAATGACGCGTGAAACCCTCACAAGTTTTGCTGTAAAGATTCATAAAGTGCTCAGACTTCCAGTGATTACTTAGTTGCGATAGAGTTTATGTTTACAATTAATGTTTGGCAAGTTATCTTAACGAGGAAAATACGGTATTTGTTTCTAAGAATTTAATTGATGAATTGCCTTTACTCGTTTAAAGTTTTTCTGCCATTTTTTTTCAACTACATATATAATTAAACTGGTTTTGGCTCAGTGAAGAATCGAATCCGTCTAGCAGTTCGTTGGAAAATTTAATTGCGATGGGGAAACACTAAGTAAACTCTCCCTATGTGTCTCCCTCTCTGTCTCTTTCTCTGCCTGACTCTCTCTCTCTCATTCTCTGTCTCCGTCTCTCATTGCATCTCTCTGTCTATCTCTCTGTCTATGTCTTCCACTCTAACTCTGTCTACATGACTGTCTCTGTCTCTCTCTCATTCTCTCCGTCTTTCTGTCTCTAACTCTCATTGTATATTTATCTCTCTGTCTCTGTCTCTCGATGTCTCTCTCAATATGTCTCCAACTGCCTCTCACTGTCTATGTCTGTCTCTCTCTATTGGTTTCTGTCTTTCACTGACTATGTCTCTCTATCATTATGTCTCTGTATACTTCAGCAGATTTCACAGCGAAGTAATCTCCGTTTAAATTTACAATAAATAAAAGGTAAATTATATACTAAAAGGCTTCAGTGCTTAATTTATAAACACTCAATTATTACTTTCGATCATGTTATATATTTTAATTCAAAATTATTATACAACTAAATATATTTCAATTGCGTACTTCTAATTACTTCACATATTGCATCAATTTTTATATTAATTACGTTTAATTTTTTAAAATATCTACTTGATGTTGAGGAAATGCGCAAATTTATAAAATATTAAGTGAAATTTGCTTACCTTGCAACAAATTAGTTCAAATGCGACCAGAGGGATATGCTAAGACCAGAATGCATAAATGGTATACTCGCAGATACATGTAGATTTCCTGCTTACAGGCGAGTCGACTTTGGATCCTGCACTACGCCAAAATTTATATCCAGGCCAAAGTTTATGGCGTTGCTGGAGTAACGGGTGCTAATAAACTTTGTTATTATCAGGGCGCAAGTGTACTGTACTCGTTCAATATTTATTATTTACAATTCGCAGGCGGCGAGGTCGCAATCTTAATTGTGCAGCTCTCCTGGGGCGTTCCTTTAAAGATAAAATCGAAAAATTGTTACGCGCCGTGGAAGTTGCGATTTCTAACATCCATAACGCACAACTAACTTAGCAAAAGGAAATCTTACATGATTTTAATATAACCAGGTGATTATTTTGCGTATGCGTGAAATTTTGTGTGTGTTTGTGTGTGGGCGCTATCTTATACGTTTTCTGGTTATTGTTCGCTCTTATATAATTTATTTATTTAATCCAGTTTATCACAACACGTTTTAAAAATTGGCTATTTTACAGCGGAGTTAAGTTCGGGCGAAAAAATTGCTGCTCCAACCCAGAAGTAATAATAATTGTATTCTATGTCAATTGGAAACATATAACGGGGGTTTAATTTATGATTTAATCCGGTGCTATGCTTTGTGTTTACTTGTGGGTATATTAATTATTTATCTGGTGTATAAATTTATTTTGTTCAGGTCTTCAATTCATGTTGTGGACTATAATGCCACATGCTTAAATAAAATTACATGTCAAAATGTGTCAATATTGACACAGTGAATTAACTTTACCCACTTGTACAGTATTCGTATTCATAGTAATATTGGCTGAATATTACACTTAACGTCATTGCTTACCTTTCCTATCAATTTTCGTTTAATTGATGAATACCTGGTACAACTGATACTGAATGGTTTTTGCTGCTATAGCCCTTTTGCCAATAGAGTAGTAATTGTGAGCTTGTTAATGGCTAACGTTGGAACTCAGATTTTGTGAAACATTAATTTTAGTGACTTGTTACCTTTAATTTGTCGATTTAATTAGTTAACTATGTGTTACATAGCCTAAAATGTATACACAGGCAGCGATAAAATATGATATTGATTTTACTAATATCTATACGGTTGGACTAAAAACTGTAATTTTGATCACAACAATGTTTGCACAGTAATGTACCGAAATACGTAGTTACTATTTTGTATTAATCAATGACATGCAAGGGTTTGCATGCATGTTTTTTCGTGTATTGATCAAATCTGTATTTGGATATACGATATTTTTTCAGTAATTTTCTCTAAGATAAGCAAATTAGCTATGAATAAAATTGGACTATGTCCATTTTAGTCACCTTGCTAACTCACAAGTCCTTCCATGCTTGAGAAGGTTAAACTTCAACATTGAATTCTTAAATATTTCTGTGAAAATTTCCTACCACATTTTGCAAGAATTTTTCCATTCGGTAACAAAAACACAGTAATACTATCGAAAAAGTACCTTCAAATTGCATTTATAAGTGTATTTACATAATCAATCTGGATACGAATTCTTTTTGAGTATATGGAGTACCACCTACAGCTGTTAGTATAAGCAATATTAATTATGCATATTTTTTATTGGAAAGAGAAAACACATTCAATAAAAAAATAAATTCAAACCAGACAACAAACAAAAAAGATGATTCAACAAATATTAAATCAAGAAAGACTGTTGTTCTTACAAAGATGGAAAATCACGAGTTATCTACAATAGCTGATTCCGAAATCAGATCAAGACTGATAGAAAAAATCCGAAAGGCGAAATCCGTCGGAACATGCAACACAGACTGTACAGCAAGTCAAATTAAAACTTTGAAAAACTCAGGAGCTACTCTGATGCGGCCCATTATGTCAATCATTAACGAATCTTTGGAGCTAGCAGGTGAATTGAAGGCAAAAACGTCCTAAAAAACAAAATGATCTCGTTTGAAGACGTACCTTATTTACAAAAAAATCCACTGGACCAAACAACTACATTTTAATTTACATATTAAAGCAGCGTTAAAACTCTCCAGGCATATGTATAGATGCTCCATCTTAAGCAAACGGGCCTAATTAACATGAAAGACTAGTGCGTACATCACAAAAGATACGTTGATGATATATTGCTCTTCATCGCAGACGCAGAAAACACAAACTGAAATCCTCAAGCAAGCCAAGAATGCTGATCCAGACATCAAATCCACTCTCGAGTTAGACGAAGTGAGAACTTTACTTTTCTTAGATATTTAATAAATTTCCAAATCATTCATTGTTCACAAATTCCCATGTATTTGCGGTAGCATATATTTGAGGCGAAGAAAATGCAATTACTCATCAGAATCCAGCAAAATTTACCGCAAAAATTGACTAAAAGAGGCTCTGTACCGTCAGGAAATTTAGACTTTTCCAATAATGTATTCAAAACGGGGCATCTATTCAATATGACGAATTTATCAATTCTACGCATGGGAAGTAAGAAAAATTATATATATATATATATATATATATATATATATATATATATATATATATTATCTGAAACAACAATTACGCGGCCTAAAAATTCAAACGTTTCACTAACATGACATTTCACTGGACTAACCACGAAACACACTATCCATAAATATTTTACGAGAAACCCGACAAGCTGAAAGCCCACTATATCAGCCTCTAAAGAAATTTTATCGGGTTGACAATAAACTAAATAACTTGCTAGAAGTTTTTTAAATTTTTTGTGACTATATATAGGACTGTCTATCTGTTTTTCGTAGGAATTAAACTTTGCACAGCATATTAAATGTAATTCACTAACAAATCCGATATCATTCTAATTGGCAACTTTTCAAGAATTTTAAAATTGTTGCGGCCGGGATTTGAGCTTGGGGGCGTGCATACTATATTTGCCTACCAGAACGTACAAATCTGAATAAATTTTACCGAGTTTAATGTCACTTTTAGTAAAATTTGTAATTTCAAAAAAATTTTTCTTAAAATCTATTTAGATTCATTCAATATGTGATAAGATCAATTTGTAATCCAAGCATAGCCAATACATATTTACTGCATAAAATAGAATAATTTAGCGTTCTCAACGCTGATAGACTTTCTATTTACTGATCGTGTAAACTTCAAGTGTCAGACTTCATCATCCCTTTGTTCTAGTCAGGAAACATGATTTTCTTTTAGCAATATCTTAATCAGAATATACTTATCTAGATTTAATTAATGGGTCCTAAAAATATTTTTCACATTTCATAGAATGCTGGTTCATAGATTATGGTGATATGGTATCTGTGGTTGCAAATCCTGTCCATACAGATATGCATAACTTTCGTTATCTCTTATTCTATCATAACTAATTTCAAAAAGTTCATTTGTCACTAAGATTGTGCCATGCACCTTATAGCCAATGATAACTAGCTCATAACTCTATTGAATAAATTTGGTAATGGAGAGATGTCTTGCAACAGCTAGCACCCTGCAATACTCATGATTCGTTTTTATTGATTTAAAACAATTTTTTTAAATTTTATATATATTTTACCAAAATGAGAGCAATTTCAGCTAATTATACTGTTTGACAACTGGTTATTTATAATGGGATTGGTGTTTACTTCAAGCGCGCAAACTTGAATTAAAGAATTAGGAAGAGAGTTAGAGTGTACAACGATACAGTTTTTCAATGGGGTATGTATGCTACACCATTATTACGGTAATACATCTATATATAGGTTAGAATGGCTCTCTTAACATATAAGATATCTCAGGACACACAACGTCAATAAAATTATATTTATTGTTTTGCATATAAGCATTTAGTAACAAAAGTAATTAATTTTTTAGGCAACATTTTAATAACTTACACCGTAATCAAATTCTTGGCGAATCACTTTGTATTTTCTTTCTAAAATCCGAACAGCTTGAGATCTGAAGAGTCATATTTGAAACAGAAAGCTTCTTAGACTGATCTGCTTTTTCTAAAATTTTTATCATGCAGACAACAAAATATCTCTTAAAATTGTTCTAACGAAAGGTCGACAAAAGGCGTTTGATAAATTGGTCCTGTCGGTTGAAATATATTATTTTTAGCATATTTTGTATAAGTCTATTATACTCAAAATTTGCGAAGCTTCACATTTGAACTTTTGAAATTTTATCCAAGATTCTAAATTATTTGATTGCACAAACATCAGTTATTTTCCTAAGTTTTATTTGCATTCTCTGTTTATATAGAATGAATCCACCTAGATTTTTAATTAATTTAATTCCTTTGACATGCGTTTTGATTGACCAAATTGATATCCCCTACAACCGAATCCAATATATCAATTTTATTTTGATGTGTTATGAACAGTTCACTCAATTATCTTATGACAATACATTCGAGCTTTATTTCAGAATTCTGATTCACCAATCCCAATTCATTCATTTTTAAAAATCCGTATTAGATATTCTGTGTCTGGAAATGTGTTAGTTTGAATGGAATCGGAGAGATATGCTAAATTAAGCATGAACACATTTTGTCATCTTATTTGCACATGCCTTCATTGACCAATAGGAGCCAGCACTACATCCAAATCCCGTTATATATTTGGTCAACAGATGTGACATAGTTTGATGTTGCTATCTGAAATACTCATTAGCATTCAAGTGATATTAGAATCAATTTTATTCTATGCAATAGGGACTGATCTTAAATAGATTATCGACAAATTAGCACATATGCATTAAAAATTCACAGTATTATTTTGCGGCAGCCTAAGATCGTCAGACGCTTGTAATGAGATAAAATAATGTAATAGAGACATTCTAACTAAACAACATTTGATTTATACTGGCAACCTACATATCATCAAATTATTGCCATTAAACCTTCACTAAACTATCATTTTACAATGTTGTATCGTGTCTGTTCTATAATGACAGGTGGCTGATGGCATATTATAATTATTAGTTATTATAATTATTAATTATAATATATATATATATATATATTATATAACTGAAAATTTTTTGTAGTGTAGTGTAGGGCAGGGTGGCTCAGTGGTTAGAGCACCAGATTCCGAAGCAGACATGCCCAGGTTCGAACCCTGTCCGCGGCAATTTCTGGCCAGTACATGATGAGTTCCCAATAAGATCGAAACTGGTCTACTGGATGAATTGCCTTTTCTACACTATACACAATTCTTAGTGTTTTACTGACATATGTAAGTAATTAATGGGTCAGGTGCTTATATCAAGATCGCAACTTTGATTAAAATATTTTTCGTCACCGCCACGCGAAACCAATGTTCGTTTAATTACTGAATGTATTACCTATGACATCTGGTACAATCTTCAGTTTAAACTGGAACACGCATCAAATCACAATCCTGCCATTGATCTTGAAATCAATATATAAATACCATTTTCATGCGCAAAATAAAGGAAAATATTATTAGATAAAACGAAATGTTAGTTTCTGATTGTCTCATCAAATATCTTCAAATCAAATTATGTTTATAATGAATTTAAAAACAAACAGATATTTAAATTGTCGAAAGAGTGTGAAATAAGAGAACAAACAATTATTTATGTAGATCAAATACAGTTCAGGCAATTTGTCCGTACATGATTCTCTGCTTGCTTAAATCAAACTGGAACTTACTTATTCAAAGCATTCAGTAAACTGTTCATTCATATCTATTATTGCATTTGCTGATTATCTTAAAAGTCACCTGTAGAAAGCAGTTCATTCGAGAATTTACTTATGTGTTTGGCAATAGGGGACACGTATACACTATTTGTTGTTTAAATCTCAATGTTCTTTTACTTGTGATATGAGCTGTCTGATCGATCGGTTTACGTTAATAGAACGTAAGCAGTTAATTTGAAAAAAATATTTCCAGTCGTTTTCTCATTATCTGTTGACAAAGCCAATGTGTTGCTTTAAATATAGTGCGTAATATATTCTCCATATTTTAATGGGAACTAGCCAATTTAAAAGTTCTTAAATAACGTTATCGTACCTCTGATAATTTACATTGAAAACGAAAGAATCTGTGTACACAACGTGGGTTTATGATAAATTGTTATTTTTAATTTACAATAAACTTCGTTGCATATTGAACATTAGACAATACTCCACTTCACGCCCTGACGTAAAACGTTAAGCTTATTGGAAACACTAAAATAGTGCTCTTGACTGCGGATTCTTTTTGAAAACATTGGAAATGTCATTATCATGTGCTATATATTGCAAATATTAATATTTTAGTAAGGTTTTGTCAACTTGACCTAGAAAATTCTCAGCAACATTCTTAAATGTGCATCTGTGTGAAAAAAGTGCACATCATTTTCGCATAATAAATTAATTACATGGAGTACGACCTTGGACTGGGCATGACATAATATAGGTTGATCCACTCGCTGAATCATAATGTCTTAAATTTCTTCACTTGAAACATTTGCAAACAAGGCCGTCAGATAGAAGACATTATTATCTCATTTTTAGCATTCATATCTTGAATTATGTTAGCAAACCAAAATAAATCGGCAGCTAATTAATTTACTTGTAATTTGTGCAACAGTTCATATACACGGTCTAACAATTTATAGGCAATGAATGTAAGAAAGAAATATCATTGGATAAAAATGACCACACAGAAAAAAATTTTTGGACTTGCTTTATCATTCTATTATTATTATGTATTATTATTATATATAAGTTATCCGCAAAAACAGTATCTATCTATTTATATGAATGATGTCATAATCAACGCGAAAAGTGCTAATCGATATTGTTTAAAGCCAGCGTGTATGAAATTTTATGAGTAACTAGTGTTCAGAAGTAGTAGTAAATCTTAATTTTGGTGACCTTTAGCATACATTGAAATCCATCGTGGTGGTACCATGTACCGACTCGGAAAATCTAGTGTTGTTATCAGGTATTGACACAAAAGCCATAGTGTTGGAACACTTTACCGGCTGGTATTATCTATAGTGTGTAGGCTTTGAAGTCGTATTGTCGAAGACTTTATACGAAGGTAGCTCTACTACAGCAGGTGTACACATTCGTCTACGAGATTGTAGCCTTCAATTAGCCTTTATTTCTCTCCCAAATATATAGTAGGTAAAGGGCGTAATTCCGGCTCCTCCTAATGCATCGACAGTAAACACGAGACGACTGTGCATATGAGACAATACTTTCCGTTCATGCTAACTTTGGTTTATCCTTCTTATCATATTTGAACTAATTTGTTACTAGATGTGCAACACTAAATACATGATTGCATACATATTAGTTCACCGCAACAAATGGTATCTAACTGTTATATAACATTTTTGCATGTTTTCGGTAGTTTTTGCATGATCTAACTGGACAGAGCTTCAGTGCAACGGGCGATATCGACTATGATTCAAAAATCACATATAAGTTTACACTCAAATTTGCTACATCCATCTGATGCAACCGCCAGACGTTAGAATTTAGCTTATCATCCACAACGTTTTACGTCATTTTTATACAGTCAGATATTTACAACATAAAAGCACCTTTACCTTTATTAGCGCGAAGTGTCCTCGTCTGTATTTTGGCTGATATAATTTAGTGGGTTAAATTGTGGCTTTTTAATATATGCTAATCCGCGTATTTACATCAGACGGAAAAACAAATTTGAGCAGAAGGTAATAGATGAAATTAAATTCTTCATTAGTGCCAATTTAAATCATTTTTCAGGTTGCAAAATAGCTGACCCGAGTTGGAAAATATGTGATCAGTCAAAAGATCATTAATAAAATGTTCAATGCATCGGTTAAATGGTTTTTAGTGTGAAACTTCTATGAATATAATCGGTTGAAGATTCATTTCAGTTAAGAACCAAATTCCAAATATTAGTGTCATGAATAGAATAATGGTGCACTTTGATGCGACGAATTTGTTTAGACATGCTTGTTCTGACGAATATATTGACAAGTGCTTTTAGGCAGTAATCCTAAACATGCTACCATTACCAATCTTGGGTCATATTCTAGTCAAACATAATTTATTTTATAGGCAATACAATTAAACAATAATTGATTGCGCGGGTGGTGGTAACAATTCTTTAAATCAAGTTTGCGAGCTTAAAGTAAACATCAATCCTATTGTATTTAACCAGTCGTCAAACAATATAACAAAACTACCGCCAGCCGCAACGCACTAACGCGTTTCGATCTTCCATGATCATCATTAGAGTACGACGGCAAATTAAATGCGGTTTGATCCTCGATAGTCAGTTTGCCGTCGTACTCTGATGATGATCATGAAAGATCGAAACGCGTCAGTGCTTTGCGGCTGGCGGTAATTTATTATGTTTGAAAAAATGTGCACATTTGTTTAAATTGAAGCATGAAAAATAGTTTGTATTAGTGGTAATTGCGAACGTGCGAACACAAGAGTTAGCTGAGATTTGCTTGGAGCATCATGAGTTAATATTCGCAATATATCCATTTGTTGATAAAACGTACATTGCTCCTAAAATATTGTTTTATTCATTTACGTGTCTTTACAGTTTCAATAAAGATTTAAACATTAATATTTTCGTGTCAGAACACGAGAGAGTCGACAGACAATCGTTCTTGAATGTGATATTTTAGGTAGAAGTTAATGGTCAATCAAAATTTTAAAAAATTCTCATAAACAAACATGGTATGCACAGTACACGCATAATGACAAATTTGCGCAATTTGAATATAAATTATCAAACGTTCGCGACTCTAATTCAAGAATTGATAGACAGGTTGGTTTATATTTATTAAAAGGCGAATATTTCAAATCAAAACTGGCAAAACGTTTAATGGCTATGCAAGAAATCTAATTGAGTCAAGTGTTAAAATTGGCAAAACTTGAAACAGGCGTGTGTAGAACTTGAAAATATAGCAATCTACTCAGACAGCCAACTAGGGGGGACGCAGTTCCTCGCACACCACAGAGGAATGTAGATGCAACTTCAACACCCATAAGCGTGTTATGTAAAGGAAATACGATGGTCTTTACCGGCAATTAACTCGAAACAATCGTAAACGTCAAACTACGACATATTTTATCACGATGTTTGCATAGTTGTCAATCACCTTTGGTTGACCAATCGACAAGTCACTTAACATCCAGAGTAAGCAAACATTTAAACTTACAGCTCCTGTCAAATCAAATTATGAATGCAAGTCTAAATTTGCGCAACACAGCATTGAACCTCGTAAGTAATGTTCTCTAGATGTGGCCTTTAAGACAGTTAACGAATTCATTAAATTAAAAATATTTGAAAAATTAATGAAGCACAATGTATAACGAAGCTGCAAGTTGATCTATGCAAACAGAAAAATACTATATGAGCCAAGGACCTGAACTGGATTTGGCGCACACAAATGAATAATCGTTGCTTTATAGCACACTTTCTCCCGACTTTAATTTTCCATTTATTAGAATTTAATTATATAAATTTTTATATATATATATGTATATATATATATATATATATATATATATATATATATATATATATATATATGTGTGTGTGTGTGTGTGTGTTTTTTATTCGCAGATGTTTGATAGAAAACGAGAGAGAATCGTTATTTGCATGGGTAAGATTTATTTTTAGCATTTCACACGGAGAATTTATTACAAATTTTAATAAAACTCATTTTAAGTAGGGACTTTTGATACACAACTTTCGAAACGGAAAGTATAACCAAAATGAAGCAAATGCAGTTTATCCTGTACAACGATCACTTTATAACTTGACACACAGTATTAAACGTTAGCTAAAACGAAGCGGAAATTTGAAACCAAACTAACATCTTTCTAGACTTACAAAAAAGCCACCGAATTTTTATGATTAAATGAGAATTGATTGCGCGGGCGGTGGCAACAATTACTTTATTTAATGTTGCGATCTTGATGTAAATACTTGACCCATTTTGTACATAAATTTGTCAGCATACACCTAAGCATTTTATAGTGTAAAAAAGCAATTCATTTAGTGGACCGGGTTCGTACTTATCGGCAAATCATCACGTACTGTCCATACTTCGCTGCTCTTATGTTAGTGTAAATGATTCCAAAGCAGAGGTGCCCAGTTTCGAGCCCCTATTCGCGGCTAATTATGGCCAGTATGTTAGGAGATCTCAATAACTATAATACCGGTCTACTGGATGAATTGTTTTTTCCACACTACACATTACATAGTTTAGTTTTTATATCAATTTCGCAACCTTGATTATAGTTAAAAACATGGAAGGTCGAAACGCGTCAGTGCGTTGCGGCTGGCGGTAGTTTTCTTATGTTGTTCCACAACTGGTTAAATACAATGGGTTTGGTGTTTACTTCAAGCTCGCAAACTTGATTTAAAGAATTGTTACCACCACCTCCGAAATCAATTTTTGTTGAATTGTACTTCCCATATATGTATATGTGGCGAAAGCTACAAACAGTAAATGTTCGTAACTGCATAGAAATTGTGCAGCCGACATTTCTAGTCAAGTTGAATGAATGCGAGACTGCCATAGGTGAGAGCCGCATATCTAACTTTGATTTCAATACAAATTCAATACGGTTTGTTCCTCGATAGCCAGTTTGACGTCGTACCCTGATGATGATCATGGAAGTTCGAAACGCGGCAGTGAGTTGCGATTGGCGATAGTTTTGTTATATTGTTCGAAGACTGTTTAAATACAATGGGATTGGTGATAACTTCAAGCTCGCAAACTTGATTTAAAGAATTTTTACCACCACCCGTGCAATCAATTATTGTTGAAAAAACATCATTTTTGTTATCTTTTGTCTAAATATCTACAGCATGCTTTAACATATCTTCTGAATTACTGTCACACATTTGTTGTGAATAATAAACAATAAATAAAACTGCAATGTAAGAACTGTATACCCAGCCTTAAATCCACCAGAAAAATTGTATTTATCTATTTGCAATCCTCAAAAATAAAACTTTTTGCAATGCATTACGTAAAGTTGTTCAAGATAGCACAGAAAACATCAGAATTTTCTAAAACTAAGCGATAAATCCTAAAATTTTCAGCGTTACGAATCTACAAATGATTGAGACTGTGAAAATTAAGGCAAATTTACATATGCCAGTTCTAAAATAATCGCAGAATTATTTGCTTTATTCAAATTCATCAAAAGCAAAATCTTAATTTCTTGATATTTTCAATGTTTGTAAATTTAACTACCCGTTTTTGATGCCATGCACAAGTTGACTGAATCGTCTAACACGATGCGAGTGAGAGATTCGAGGCCTACTAGTAAAACCTATACAAATCTCATAAATTAACTTAAAAGGAAGAAATATTCGGAAAACAGTCCTACGTTACCTACGTTTTACCAGCCCTAGATAATATTATCCGATTGAATTTGTTGGTAGACTACATGGCACCAAGCCTGAGCTCAAGAAACTTCATTATATGATGTTTTGATAATCAATAACAGCTGACAAATTTATTTAATGTTTTGATCAGCTTAGGATTAGATCACCTACAATAACTAACGTTGGTATTGTTTTCTTGTTGCAGGCACTCACAAAACGTGTTTAATTAGTGCGAAGCTCTGACCTATGAGAGAGAATGACCTAAATTACGATTCATAAATGAATTCCTTTATATAGAACAAGCATTCATATTCTATCGAATTTGTCTACGAATTGTTTGCCAAACAATTTAAATTGGTTTTACCCAAGCTTTGTTCTTTTGATTTGGACTTAGGCTTAACTCAGCTCAACTGCACATTTATAAAAGATGACAAAGAATTTCCCTTAGCTACTGTTGCAAATGCTATATTTTTGCTCCAAATATAATGAAAATGATACGTTTTCTTATACAGTGACTACATTGTGTAAAGGTGTATATTCAATGCAGTTGAAGTAAGAAGCCACGAATGTGACATTTATTTAAGTTTAATTTAATTCATGATGTAAAAATATAATCCACGTTTTCTACCTGCATTTGTATTTTCATAGAGTTACCTTTTTTATACCAGATTCTACAGATTTTGGCAATTATGTGATGCATACGAAGAGAATATATTACTTTGGTTGTAAACACATAATTTTATCAGTTCAAAACTTCATTATTCTTAATGTACATGATGGGAATAAGGAAAATTTTCAAAAAATGACCGATTACATATAAACGTAATTTATTGTCACTAAAATCACACACAGTATTTTAAGTATAAATGTAAACCATTTATGGAGTACCCACCGAGTCCGATTTAAAACTTTTGTGTCTCTAATATATTACAATAATTTTTAAAGTACCCCAGTAAATTTAAGGTTCAAAAATTTGTATTAAATGTTCGACACAATGAAGCTCTTATCTTCATAAATTTACAAGACAGAATGAGGGAAAGC
>JAQBSW010011787.1:0-18890 GCA_029291075.1 Eudiplozoon nipponicum
TCTATCGATCATAGTTAGAAGGTAGCTGAAACCTTGAACCTTTGTCAGATGAACTATGTCGATGTGGACGATGGCTAGGCGAGAAGTAGACCGAAAATGTTGCAACTTAGAACGAGTGTGTCGTGTGATCTTGTTTTTCTGACAAATAGCACACTCTGAGACCCATCGTTTAACATTCTGCCTAAGTCTGTGACCCCAGAAACGATCTGTAAGAAGTCGGACAGTCGCTTGGCTTCCTGGGTGAGAAATTGAGTGAATTGAATCGAAAACTTTTCTCTGAAGGCTGGTCGGCAGAACTGGCTTGTTGGGCTGCGTACCCGTGAAGTAAACAATTGGTAAGCCTTCCCACAGACGGCATATGAACTTGGTTGGGTGACGGGCTATTGATCTTTGAATGTCAATGTCACCGCGTTGTTCAGTTCGCAGGAGAGTTGGCGTTAGTGCAGGTTCACTGAGTGCCACGGAGTTGACAGTGAATGGTGACGGCGAAGGTGGTTGTAGAGAGACGTCTGGCCTGGACAGGGCATCTGCAATGAAGTTCTGTTTGCCCTTGACGTGAAAGACGTCAAATTGCCATTCGCTTAGACGAGAAAGCTGTCTTTCCACTCTGGCAGGGTACTTGGCGATAGATGAAGTTGCGTTTCGAAGTGCGCTAACTAGTGGTGCATGATCTGTGAAAACAACAAATCTGCTACTGCCAATAATGCTGATAAAATGGCGCACTGCGTCGTGGATGGCGAGAAGTTCTCGGCCGAAAGTGTCGTACCTCGTTTCTACTGGTTGGAGAGTACGCGAGTAGAAACTGATAGGCTTCCGAACTCCGTCGATCTCTTGTTCCAACGTGGCTCCAATAGCGAATTCAGAAGCATCTGTCGTGAGTAGAAATGGCTTTTCAAAATCTGGATGCGTTAGCATTGTGGCATTTGCTAACGAGTTGATTGCAAGTCGAAGTAATTCCTCGTCTTCGGATGACCAAGCAATGATGGAATTCTTGCTAAGTCCTTTTCGGTTCCGAAGGTGCCTGCACAAAGGATAAAGTTGTTTTGAAAGGCCTGGAAGGAACTTGCGATAATAGTTTAGTACTCCCAGGATTTTCTGCAACTCGCTCACAGTCCTTGGTGACTTGATATTCTTGATTGAATTCGTCTTTGACGGCAACGGTTGAATACCTTGGGCCGTGATACGATGCCCTAAGAAGTCGACGGATGAAGTTGCAATCTGCGTCTTGTCACAGTTGATCTTGAGTCCGTGGTTGGATAAGCGTGAGAGGACATTTCGTAGATGTTTCGCATGAGATTCTAGATCTGGACTGAATACCATAATGTCATCGAGATATGACATACAATAAGCAGAGTCGTCGCGAAGTATGTTGTCTATGAATCTTTGAAATGTCTGAGTAGCACACTTAAGTCCAAAAGGCATGTAAAGATATTCAAAAAGGCCAAATGGAGTGATGACTACAGTTTTCTCGATATCCTCTGGTGCTACCGGTATGTGATGGTACGCTTGTCTGAGGTCAATCACTGAGAAGAAATTGCTGCCGTTGAGTTTTTCAATTAAAGTGTTGATATTTGGAATAGGATATGCATCAGATTTTGTCACTGAATTTAGCTTACGGTAGTCTCCACAGGCTCTGTACGATCCGTTTGATTGAGAGACTAAGTGCAGTGGTGACGCCCATGAACTTTTCGATGGTCTGATGATTCCCTCTTCCAAAAGCCTTGAGAATTCTTCTTGGGCAGCTTTCAGCTTAGCAGGAGCCAGTGGTCGCTTCTTGAGTGCAATAGGTTGTCCTTCTGTGACGATATGATGCATCGTGTTGGAGACTCGTAGCTCTGACTTGTTTAGATCGAAAAGCGATTTGTATTTTCGAAGAGCTGCTGATATCTCTGCTGAATGATGCACTGGGGTTGGCTGAATGACCTGTAACTCCAAACGCTCGGAGGCAAGTGTCCAAAAACTTTGCTCAAGTCCGGTGGAGGGGTCGATGATCTTTTGATTGGCAAGATCAACAATGAGCCGAAATTTTAGAAGGAAATCAAGACCTATTATATTATGTGAGACCTTGGCAATGATGAAGTTGTGGGAAAATTCACGTCGTAGACCTATGTTGAGTGTGCGGTATTGGCAGCCATAAGTTGGTATGGGCTCGCCTGTAGCTGTTGCGATAAGAACGCCTAGCGACATCTCGGCCATTGAATCACCTTTGAGAACTGAGACTGCCGCACCTGTGTCTACGATGAACTCTTCGCCAGTTTTGAAATCAAGAAGGTGCAGAAGTTCGTTGGGCTGTTTGGCCGGGTCATGCAAACAAATAGGCTGGTGATTGCGAGCGGCGTTGTCTGTTTGGTTCTCTATGTGAAAAATTCGGCGTGGACGAAAAGAGTCGATAGGGATGTCGGATTGTAGTTGGCTTCTTCCCTGTAGCGCCGTTGATGCCGTTGATGTGCAGAAAGTACGGTCTTCTACTTCCTGCGCCAGACATTTCCCGATACTGATGCACCCTTGTGCCTGCGGTCTGTTGTCCTCTCCGTCAGCTGTGGAAATTGACACTCATTCGGAAATTCTTCGGAACGACAAAGACAAACTTGGCAAGCATAAAAAAACTTCTGGTGGTTATAACACCAGTTCTTTGGGGCATACTTATTGAAGGATTGCGGAGATCTCGATCGCCGCCTACCATTATAATTTGACTTGGAAACGAATTTTGGTCGAGCATTCACTTGATTTATCTCGGATTTGGTAATGGCCAATCCTTCTAGAACTTTGGCCATGTTCGCCACTGTTCTCTCTAAAGAGGAGATTCTATCATCTTGCGGGGGTGAAGAAAAGGATGATGGATTCACTTTGGGTTCCAAAACCCTATATTCTAACTCACATCTCTCAGATAAGTCATCTATAGAGAGAGTGTTGGGGAGCTGTCTGGCAAAGAGTTTTAATGTTTGGGGAAGATTGTTAATAAAAACAACCTTAGCCTCATGGTCAGAAATGTTGGTTTTATACCAACGTTTCCGTAATTCCCTCAGTATTTCGATGGGGCCAAGATTTGGCATATCTAACTGCGCATATTTGTTTATTATCTGCTCAGTCTCTGTGGGTCCAAGCAAGGATTCTACCTCGTTTTGTAGGCCCAAAATGGGATTAGGTAGCTTCCTAATGGCCTCAAGCTTAGGATAAATCCGTCGCTGCAATTCAGAAGGTAGTTTAGCAAAAACCTTCGACAGTTTTTGATGACTGTCATAATCAGGAAACGGGGAGAAAGCGGAGTCTACGCGCATAAAGAATAGCTCACTATCTCCATCCCAAACAGGAACATCAATATCTAAAATTGGACCTGACATTCTAACAATCTTACGGGATCTTAAAAGCATAAATTTATAAGCAATATGAAAATATATAAATATACTTTAACGAAACGCTTACCCACAAAAAGCTTCCACAGTTGAATGAGCGCAGAACAAAAGCACGTCACAGTAACTGCTTCCAAAAATTGAAAATATACGCAATTGAGCCTGTCGAGTACGTACGGTGCCGTTTTGTACGTAGGAAAGATGAACAGAGGCCCCGTTGTCCTTTGATGCCAATGTATTCTTATTATTATATCCACAAAAAAAAATTCAACACAAATCCACGAATATATATATTCAACAAAATTCCCAGAAGACCACGATCACGGTAAAGAAAACGCAAATGTTAATCGATTTTTATCCCAAATAAATGAAAAAGGAAGTCAATTTTATTTATACCAAAAAAATCAGAACAATAATCAATATCCTGGCGCGGTCGCCAATTTTGTAAACGCCCCGGCTTCAAGTAAATGCCGTACGACGTTACAAACTCGGTTAAGGTGCTCTGAATAGAGATTTGTTACTGATAGGGGGGCCCTTAAGAGGGCCTGGTCGTGCGTTCTCCTGAATTATTCAGAGTGTGAAGATGTCCTAGAGCCTTGGGTGGACTCTGGTTGTTGTTGCTCCCGTGGTCGAGTTGTAATCACGATGTGGATAACGTCGTTCAGGTTCTGCAATTAATTGGCTCGTCTCGCTGGTTGTACTGCAACAAGATGAGTCACGGATGTAGCCAATTGTTGGTGAAACTATCAAATCACCAGCGTAGGTATTGACAGCCGACAGAACGCACACGCGTAACGCAAAGCAGAATGCAAATGCGACAACTCTATTGCATGGTAAATTGGCGTTGGCATCAGCGGCAAGAGACTGTATGACAGTCTCGTTGAAAATCTGCAACAGCACCATGGTGAATGGCACACATAGAGGTCCAATAAATAGATGTGGCTCCGTCTCACTAGTTGTGCAGTGGCAAGATTGGCGTGACTAGGTAACTCTGCTTGTGAGGCAAGTTCAGATGTCAGCGTAGGTGAAAAGTCAGTATGACAGGAAACAGCACGGACACGTAGTGCGCAACAGAAATCAAACTTGACTACTGACTAGCATGATAAATGCACCTTACTTATATACTGTTGAAATCGAAAACTCGAACGCCATTAGTTAAAGGCAAATTTCGCTTGTTTTAATTGGTGCCGGGTAAATAAAATTTGAATTTTTTTAGGCAATATGTCATCGAATTGTACTTAAGCCGTTGCATAACGTTTCCCTCTAAAAAAAGAATAGCATTCCTATCGGCAAGGCTTGATAAGAAATGTAGGGCAGATTTCGAACCCAGTTAAGCAGCTGGTTATTATTCTGCCCATAGTTATTTTTTTAATGTTCTGTAAATGCTGGGCTGAAATATGCTTATTGGTTGCTTCAACAATGATATGATGCCAAATAACCACTAGGAATTGCTACACAAATTGTGGGATGTAGTAGCCGGTCATACCTCTTGTGGTAAAATAAAGCAGTGTAAGATTTGGAGAGCCGAAGCGTGAGGATTTCAAGGCAGATTGCCACTGAAGTTTCCAGGTTTAGGTTGAAACCTAGGCAAACAGGATCGCCTTCAATGTGTTTGAACAAGACCAAATGTGCTAGTATGTGCTCGAAGTTGTGGTCATGATGTTAGTAGAGTGGTCACTGTGCAACTGATGAAGTTTAGATATGCATTGAAAGCTGGTCATATCAAAATAGACAGTGTGAGATTCGGTGTGAGCCATACGTTAAAATATAAAAATCTATATATGAAAATCAAAGGTTACCGACAGAAAGTGTGCTCGCCATTGCCTCAGAGATGGCATAATACCAAAGAACCGTTCCAAAAATGCTACACAATTGTTAGTAAAGAACAGCCGGTTATACCACGTGAGACATGTGAGTGTAAGAAAAAAGGATCATGTAGATACATGTAGATGCGCGAATGGTGCGCATAAAGTTAAAAATTTCATACATAGTATAACAAAAAATTAATGTTAAAAAATGATCAGTTATGCGCCTTGCAAAGCAATCTATTGCTAGATTGAGATTGTAGGCAGATAGAGCATGAGACGTGTGTGAAAGGTTTTATGTTCCCAGGATCAGGCGGTTTGACAAACGGTTTCAACCTGTCTATGTTTATCGATGTAGGTGTTGCACCTTGCATGATAATGAGGTATTTCGGCTGTCTGAGCACATCGTAAGACGCGATATTTTGTTGTAGTGGTGCACAAGAAAGTGCCAGTTGTAAAATTCGAGAACTCTCACAAGCAAGGAGCTGCGCGTATCAAAGATAGGATGAGGCGAACCTGCCACGGTCTAGAAATGTTACACAAAATGAAGCCGGTGGTGGCTATCTTCGTCTCAGGGTCATCCTGCGTGGATAAAATAAGGGATCTGACTAGGCCGGCGAAGATTCATGTCATACAAGAGTTGTGACGCCAACGTTTTAATGGATTCAGGAGAACGGGAACGCATAACAAGCAGAACTAAAAGTAGTGCATCGACCCAGTTGCCATTAATGGACGAGGATGCTAAAACAGCTTTGAGTTCCCTATGCATTCTCTCTACCATACCGTTAGATTGGGGATGGTAGGCAGTTGTCTGGCGTAAGATGCATCCCATGACCTGCAAGGTAGTTTTGAAACGATTTGATGAAATACAAGTGCCTCTATCAGTGATGACCTCATTGGGAACACCATAATGGGATATCCATGCAGAGATAAAACCGTTAGTTACTTCGTTTGCAGAAATGATGACAAGAGGCCAGCCGCAGGCCATCGCTAAATCTCATCAATCATATTTAGAAGGTATCTGAAACTCTTGAACCTTTCAGATGAACTCGTCGGTGTGGGGCACGATGTCAGGCGAGAAGTTAGTTCGAAAATTCTGCGGCAACTTAGAACAGTAAAACGGATCTTGTTTTTCCGGTATGATCTGAATAATCGGCGCGCCGGGCTTGTTGGCTGCGTACCCGTAAAGTAAACAATAGATGCTTCCTTCCTAAAGACGGAATACGAACTTGGTGGTGTGACGGGCTGCTTATCCATGAATTTGAGTATCACCGCGCTGTTTTGTTCGCAGGAAGGATGGCATTAATGCAGGTTCACTGAGTGTCACGGAGTTGACAGTGAATGGCGACGGCGAAGGTGGTTGTAGCGAGACGTCCGGCCTGGAAAGGGCATCTGCAATGAAGTTTTATTCGCCCTTGACATGAAAGATGTCGAATTGCCATTTGCTTAGACGAGAAACCTGTCTTTCCACTCTTGCAGAGTTCATGGCGATAGTTGAAGTCACGTTTCGAAGTGCGCTAACTAATGGTGCATGGTCTGTGTAAACAATAAATCTGCTGCTGCTAATGATGCTGATAAAATAGTGTACTGCGTCGTGGAGGCCGAGAAGTTCTCGACCGAAATTGTCGTGTCTCGTTTCTACTGGTTGGAGAGTACGCGAGTAGAAACTGATAGGCTTCCGAACTCCGTCGATCTCTTGTTCCAACGTGGCTCCAATAGCGAACTCAGAAGCATCTGTCGTGAGTAGAAATGGTCTTTGAAAATCTGGATGCGTTAGCATTGTAGCATTTGCTAACGAGTTGATGGCGAGTCGAAGTAATTCCTCGTCTTCAGATGACCAAGAAATGATGGAGTTCTTGCTAAGTCCTTTTTGATTCCGCAGGTGCCTACACAAAGGATAAAGTTGTCTTGAAAGGCCGGGAAGGAACTTGCGATAGTAGTTTAGGACTCCCAAATTTTCTGCAACTCGCTAACAGTCTTCGGTGACTTGATATTCATGATTGAATTCGCCTTCGTCGGCAAAGGTTGAATATGTAGTGGCATGATACGATGCCCTAGAACGTCCACGGATGTAGTTGCAATCTGCGTCTTGTCACAATTGATCTTGAGTCCGTGGTTGGATAAGTGTGAGAGGACATTTCGTAAATGCTTGGCATGAGATTCTAAGTCTGGACTGAATACCATTATGTCATCGAGATATGACATACAGTAAGCGGTGTCGTCGCGAAGTATGTTGTCCATGAATCTTTGAAATGTCTGTGTAGCACACTTAAGTCCAAAAGGCATGTAAAGATATTCGAAAAGGCCAAATGGAGTGATGAACGCAGTCTTTTCAATATCTTCTGGCGCTACCGGGATGTGGTGGTAGGCTTGTCTGAGGTCAATCACTGAGAAGAAATTGCTGCCGCTGAGTTTTTCAATTAAGGTGTTAATATTGGGAATAGGATATGCATCAGATTTTGTCACTGAATTTAACTTGCGGTAATCTCCACAGGCTCTGTACAATCCGTTTGATTTGGAGACTAAGTGCAGTAGTGACACCCATGAACTTTTTGATGGTCTGATGATTCCCTCTTCCAATAGCCTTGAAAATTCCTCTTGGGCAGCTTTCAGTTTAGCAGGGGCCAGTGGTCGCTTCTTGAGTGCAATAGGTTGTCCTTCTGTGACGATATGGTGCATCGTGTTGGAGTCTCGTAGCTCTGACTTGCTGAGATCGAAAAGCGACTTGTGTTCTCAACGAGCTGCTGATATCTCTGCTGAATGATGCACTGGGGTTGGCTGAATGACCTGTAACTCCAAACGCTCGGAGGCAAGTGTCCAAAAACTTTGCTCAAGTCCGGTGGAGGGGTCGATGATCTTTTGATTGGCAAGATCAACAATGAGCCGAAATTTCAAAAGGAAATCAAGGCCTATTATGTTGTGTGAGACCTTAGCGACGATGAAGTTGTGAGTAAATTCACGCCGTAAACCTATGTTGAGTGTGCGATACCGGCAGCCATAAGTAGGTATGGGCTCTCCTGTAGCTGTTGCGAGTAAACGCCTAGCGACATCTCGGCCATTGAATCACCCTTGAGAACTGAGACTGCTGCACCTGTGTCTACGATGAATTCTTCGCCAGTTCTGAAATCAAGAAGATGCAGAATTCGTTAGGCTGTTTGGCCGGGTCATGCAAACAAGTAGGCTGGTGATTGCGACTGACATTGTCAGTTTGGCTGTCTATGTGGCATATTCGGCGTGGACGAAAAGAGTCAATAGGAATGTCAGATTTTAAGTGATTGCTTCCTTGTGGCGCCGTTGATGCCGTTGATTCGCAGAAAGTACGGTCTTCTACTTTCTGCGCCATACGTTTCCCGATCCTGATGCTCCACTGCGCCTGTTCTCTGTGGCCTTTCCCGTCAACTGTGGAAATTGGCATTCATTTGGAAATTCTTCCGAACGGCAGAGACAGACTTGACATGAATAAAAAACTTCTGGTGATTATAGCATCCGTTCTTTCGGGCATAAATATTAAAAGATTGCGGGGATCTAGATCGCAACCTACTGTTATTTCGTGTTTTGGGTGGAAAAATGGGACGTGCTTTCATATGATTTAGCTCGGATTTCCCTATGGTTAATCCTTCTAGGACTTTAACCATGTTCGCTATTGTCCTCTCTAAAGAGGTGATCCTATCATACTGCTGGGAAGTACAAAAGTATGACGAATTTAACATAGGCTCGAAAACATTAAATTCTAACTCGAATCTCTCTGATAAGTCATCTGTTGAGAGAGAAAGTTAGGGAGCTGTCTGGCGAAAAAGTTAGTGACTAGGGAAGATTGGAAATAAAAACATCCTTAGACTCATGATCAGAAATATTGTTTTTATACCAAAGTTTCCGCAATTACCTTAAAATCTCAATGGGGCCAAGGTTAGCCATGTTTAACTGCGCATGTTTGTTCATTATCTGCTCAGTTTCAGTGGGACCCAGCAAGGATTCTACTTCATTTTGGAGGCCCAAAATGGGATTTGGTAGTTTCCTAATGGCCTCAAGCTTCGGATAAATCCGTCGCTGCAATTCTGAAGGTAGTTTAGCGAAAACCGTTGACAGTTTTTGATGACTGTCATAATCTGGAAACGGGGAGAAAGCGGAGTCTACGCGCATAAAGAATAGCTCTCAATCTCCATCCCAAACAGGAACATCAATATCTAAAATTGGACCTGACATTCTAACAATCTTACGGGATCTTAAAAGCATAAATTTATAAGCAAGATGAAATGTATAAAAAGGCATGAAACGAAACGCTTACCAAAATCTGCTTCCACAGTTGAAACAGACGGCATGAGCACTGACGAATGCAGAAAACTGACGAAATGAAAATCTGCTCACGGAATCAGGATCGATACACACAGAAAACAGATGAAATTATGTACTTTCACAAAATCACAAGTCACAGTTTACCAGTTTCGAACAATTAAAAAATAATGTGCTTTCACAAAATCAAAAAAAATCGGCGTGCACATTATTCCAGTTTGGCACAAAAAAATGACGAGATCAAAAGGATGTACAGTTTTTTATAGATTTGGAGAGAGATTTGAATGATAAAAAACCTTCTCTTAAAAGATTTTTTTAATTCCCAATGAAAAATGCCTACAAGACCTCGACTTAAGAAAGATTCACAACCAGAGTAAAAATGTGGTATGCACTAAAATAAATTTACTGTACTCCTTTAATAATAAAAATGAAAATGAAACACAGTAGATTTTATTTAGGCCAAAAGTTTTGTGATATAAAAACGTGCCTATAAAACAGTACTATTCTCAGCATCCTGGCGCGGTCGCCAATTTTTAAAACGCTCCAGCTTAAAGTAAATGCAGTACGACGATTAAAATTTATGTCTAGAACTTCTCCTAGACACTCGAGACCGGCTCTGGTTGACTGGCTGGTGTTCCTTCTGTTTTGGCGTTGGCATCAACGGCAAGAGACTGTGTGAAGGCTGAGTATTATCTCGTTGAACGTCTGAGACAACAAAGTCGTGACAGGCAAATGTAGAATTCCAATAAAGAGATGTTGCACTGTCTCACTAGTTGTGCAGCGACGAGATTGGCGTGACTAAGTGACTCTGCTTGTGAAGCAAGTCCAGAAGTCAGTGTGGGTGAACAGTCAGTCTGACAGGAGACAGCACGTACACGTAGTGCCCAGCAGAAATCAAACGTGATTACTGACTAGAATGGTAAATGCACCGTGCTTATATATATAACTATTCATTGTACGGCTTCTGCTGAAAAACATATTGAAATGATAGTAGGCAGTGCGAAGAACAAATGGGCACTAATAAATAGAAATATCCTATCGAATGAAATAAAATTTAAAATGTTTATAATATGGATTAGATCGATACTAGAATATGCTGCCGTTGCTTGGAATCTATTAAAAGTATTTGTCGAATAAGATAAAAGCTGACCAAAGAAAAGTTGTGAAACAAATTAGTCCTATCTCCTGCACTATATACGCCTCTAGATTACAGTTTGTATCACTGCAACATTTATGGTTTCGGAGGATGTGCTATTGCATAAAAGCTTTCCATTTGAACCAGTGGACTGGTGCCTATATGAATCCAATAAGAAAGAGTCATGAAGTTGGAACTAGATCTGGTCATTTGCAATATCTCCACCATTGGTGGGGAATGTTGCGAGCAAGCTATTGTCTTTTTCAAAAATTTACAATCAATTGCCAAAGGGGCTTAGAGAAACGCCTCTATCTAAGATGTCTTTTAAATTTTTATCTACCGAACTAGAAAAAGTGTACAATCCTGCTGATATTTTTAATTTTGATTATGAAAATACTTTCTCATGGTTAAATAAAAGACAGGATTAATTGTTTTTCAGCAGCATAACTTCTCGAGATTCTATCTTCAAGTTTTGTATTATTAAAACTGAAATGTTATGCATTATATCATCTTGTTAATCAACAATACATACAATCAATTATTAGTCATGGTTCCCTTTTTTTTGCAAAATGTTACACAGGAATTATACCTTAAATTTTCCTATTTTTGATGAAGAATCTATCACTCTTTACAGCCGAACTTTCTGATGCTGATAAATTGTACAGTACAACTAATTGCACATATTTATGTGATGTGATATCTTTTAATATTGTACATTTTCCAATTTTATTATTTGATGGAACATGTGTGGTTTGAATCCAAATAAAGATATTCTATTCTATTCTATTCTATTCTAAAATCGAAAGCATGCACGTCGTTGGTTAACGGAAAATTTTGCTTGTTTTAATTAGTCACGCGTAAATTAAATTTGAACTTCATTTACGCTATATGGCGGCGAATTCTTGTTGAGCCGTTACAAAGGCTACAAATAAAGTAGCAGGCCACTTTTGATATAACGCTACATTTTAACTCCATTCAAATCAATTTTTAAACTGTTATGTTAATGCTAAAAAAAAGTATGTGTTTTGCAAAGCGTATATACAAGTAATGCCTTTATTAGAAAACATACTTCTGAAATTGCAATGACCCAGAAATCACGTGCATACTTATTGTTGGAATAAATTAATAGATTTATACATTTGCTCGTTTTTGTCTGTTTGTGTTGCCGATCATATAACCTGTGTATATTCTTTTGCTTTATTCACTAATGATCACTCCTAAGATATCAAATCCGTTCTGGTCTTTGTGTGTTTGTAGGTGTCTGGTGTTTGATGATTCAAAAATTAGCTGGTTAATCTTTTCATCCAAGACAATCAAGGTCATACTTTCGATTCCACAAGCGATGCCGTTTTGTGTCTCAAATTTAAAAATTGCTTCCAAGATAAATACAATTATACATATTTAAACTAGTAGAATTTAATAGCTCAGATTAATTCGCCGACATATTGCCAAAATGAAATTCAGATTTCATTACGTTGTGCCAATTTAAACAAGCTAAATTGCCATTGACCAATGGCGTGCGACCTTGCATCTATATAAATACGATCCATTTACCATGCCACACATTTTACACTTCTGCTCTGCTCGCTACGGGTGATTGCAGTCACTCTCTCTACTTGATTGTCTACCTATGCCGACTTCTCAACTTATGTTTACCACGCTGTAACATCTCGTCGCTTAGACTTCAGTCAAGTCAATATTCCTGTTGCTGCACAGCTAGTCATACGTAATCGATCATCTATTAATTGGATTTCTACGTGTGTCAGCCACCACATTGCTGTCGCTGATCTTCAACAAGAAATTTCTGGGCCTTCGAAAAGCAACTCACCAATCCGGTTTCGACAACTCTACATATCCCGGTGAATCCACACAAAGGAATACCAAGCAACCAGCCAGATCATACAAGAAGTGTCTGAAAAGACTTCTAGACACTGCAAAATATTTAACTTTAACGACATTTGTTGGTGATCACTTTCGGGTTCTGTTAATGGCCACCCACAGTAACTGTTCTCAGCCAAATCCTGTCTGTTCTTCTTCTTGTAACGTCCCATAGCATTTACATGCAGCCGGGCATTTACAAATTGGCAACAGCGGCAGGATCATTAGAACAGTAAGGTTTTTAGCCTTGTTTTGATATTACAAATCTCTGCGCAAATATTTGAAATAGAATAAATTTGTCTTTTATTGTGATATTTTTGGTTTACAATAAAATCAAAGGTAGCACATATAATAAGAATTTTTTCGATGCCGGATTATCCAGTTCTTTCAAACCTGTTCGTGAATATTTAATAGTCATTGTCTTTTGTGTCTTTCCTCACGAGTTTGTATCATTATTTGTGTTTAAAAAGTGAAATCAGATTTTCTCAATGTTTCCTGTGGTAAAATTGCTCAAAATCTTTCTCTCCTACGTGTTTGCCTCACATTTGCGTTCAATTTGTGTCAAACAATGAAAGCAGATTTTGGTAAGTCTTTAGTTATTAGTTTTAAATATTTATAGGGTACATATATTTTACATATTTACGTTGCTTGGTGTAATTTATTCTGCTTATTTTTTGGTATATAAATTTATGAGTTAAAGAGCCCGTAGGATTATAAGAAGGTAAGGTCAAATTTGAAATGTTGATTTTCCTGTCTGAGACGGGGACTGTGAACTATACTTCATGCGCGTAGACTCTGACATTTCCTCGTTTCCAGATTATGACAGTCAACAAAAACTTTCCCAGGTTTTCACAATACTTTCTTGAGAGTTGCAACAAAGAATTTATCCAAAAAGCTTGAAGCGATTAGGAAGCTCCCCAATCCCATTTTGGGCTTTTAAGATGAAGTGGAATCATTGCTGGGTCCCACGGAAATGGAACAGATAATAAAAAAAAGTAGCGTAGTTAGACATAATAATTCTTGGCCATTTCGAAATTTTAGGGAACCGCAGAAACATTGGTATGAACCATTATTTATGATCATGAAGCTAAGGTTGTTTTTATTAATAATCTTCCTCAGACATTAAAATTGTGGGCCAGATATCTCCCCAAATCTATCTATTGATGATTTATCATGAATATGCAAATTAGTATTTATGATTTTAGAACCTAATTTCGATGAGGCATCGTATTTTCCTTCCCCACAGGATGATAGGATCACTTCCTTAGAGAGAACAATAACTAATATGGCTAAAGTGCTTGAAGGAATAGCCATAGGAATATCTGAGCTAAGTCAAATAAGCGCAGGACATGCTTTCCCGAGCCAGATAATAATAAACAATAAGCGGCGATCCAGATCCCCACAATCTTTTAATAAATACGCCGAAAAGAACTAGTGCTATTATCACCATAAGTTATTTATTCCTGTTATGTGTGTCTCCGCCTTTCGGAAGATTTTCCAAATGAGTGCTAATTTCCACAAATGACGAGCAAGTTCTCAGAAAATAGACGCAATGGAGTGTCAGGATCGGGAAAAGCATGGCCCAGAAGATAGAATACCGTATATACGGCGCATTAGCGGCTCATCTGGAAAGCAATCACCTATAATCTGACATCATTCTCATTGACTCCTTTCGTCCACGCCGGATATGCCACATAGACAGCGAAACCACCATTGCCATTTAAAATGGCCCGGCCAAACAATCCAATGGAATTCTGCATCTTCTAGATTTCAAAATTGAAGAAGAATTCATCGTGGACACAGGTGCATCAGATTCAGTTCTCAAACGAACAGTAGATTGCTTTGCATAACGAATAAATGATAATTTTTTTACATTAATTTTTCGTTATTCTACGTATCAAATGTTAGCTTTGTGAACACCATTCACGCCCTATTTCACGCGACGTTATCTCTATATATCTACATGATTCATTTACTTCTCACACCCACTTGTCTCACGTTGTATAACCAGCTTTTCTTAATTACCAATTGTGTAGCATTTTTGAAAATTTCTTCGGTATTATGCCATCTCTGCGGCAAAGTTCGAGTACAATTTCTGTCTTTACCATTTGATTTTTATGTATAATATTTTTACATCGTACTGTTGCAACGTATGTCACACACCTGGGCTCCCATTGCCTATTTTGGTATGACCAGCTACTTAGAGCTTACGCCATGTGTTGCAACAATATGTAGTCTTAGGCTTCATATCACGGTATGGGCCAATTTCAAATCATATCGCATCTTCATCCGTTACACAGAACACATTCACTAGAAATATCATGACCATAAAGTCGAGCACATCCTATCTATTTTGGTCGTGTTCTCACTCATTGACGGCAATCCAGCCTGCCCAGGTTTAAACTTAAACCTGGCAAATTCAGTAGAAACTCACATTGCAATTTTCACGTTGAGCCCCCAATAGCTCTCACACTACTCTATTTCGCTTCACGCGGTATGACCTGTCACGATAGCTAACAATTTGTGTAGCAATTACTATTGGTTATTTGACATCATATAATTGTTGAAGCTGTCAACAAGAATGAACCAGCTCAGCATTACTGTACTTTTTGATTAAATATGAGCAGTACAATAACCAGTTTTTTAGCTGGGTTCGAACTCTTCCCTACATTTCAAATCAAGTGTAGCCAAGAGGAATTTGGTTTCTTTTACCTTCTCTTTTTCTCACAGAGGTAAGTGATGTAACGGTTCAGATTTATTCGCCGACATATTGCCAAAATCAAATTCAAATTTAATTACGCTCTACCAATTAAAACAAGCAAAATTGCCATTAATCAATGGCGTGAAACTTTGCATCTATATAAGAACGATGCATTTACCACACCACACACTTAAAACTTCTATCTGCTTGCTACGGATGATTGCTGTCGCTCTTTCTACTTGACTGGGTACCGATGCTGAAATCAGAACTTGCGTTAACCACGCTGTGTAATATTGTCACTTAGATTGCATTCACGTCAATCTTCTTATTGCTGTCCAACTAGTAATATGTAATTAATTATCTATTACTAGGATTTCTACGTGTGCCAGCCACCGCGGTGTTATTGCTGATCTTCAATAAGACAATTGTGAGCCGTCGAAAAACAACTCACCTATCCGGTTTCGACAACTCTACTTATCCCAATACATGCAAACGATGGAACAACAGCCAACCAGCCGGATCATAGAACAAGTGTCTAGATATACTTCTAGATACTGCAGCATCTTTAACTTTCACGGCAGTTTCCGGTGAACGCTTTTCAGGCCTTGATAATGGAACCCACAGTAACTGTTCTCAGACAAATCCTGTCTGTTTTTCTTGAAACGTCGCACGGCATATACTTGCAGGCGGGGCGTTTACAACTACTAAATGAAATAAAAAAAGATACTATGTCATTTGAGGAAAATTAGAGGAAGGCAAAATAATAGGGCCGTCTGTGTATAAATCGTTTGACTAACAATAGACTGGACTAAAATAGGACCAAATAATATATTGATGAAAGCTATCTAACAATAACTTTTAATGATAAGATGCTTCACATTAACTTTAGTAACAAAAAATTGTGGATACCAACAAAAGAAAATTTTTACGATCCCTGGCTTAGAGCTGTGCATTAAGGTGTACAAATAGAAAGGGCCTCTCAGTAGCAATTTCCTTCAAACTAAGTCTGAGTTCCTTATGTTTGTTTGTGCCTTCCCAATATTATGCTACGAGTAATGAAGCACCCTACTATTGATATCACGACATCTTTTAACTTTATTCAAATAATTTAAAAAAATTGTTTTGTTAGTGGTAGAGACAATGTATGTTGTTCACATAACGTGTATAAACGTAATGATTTTCTTAGAAAACATAATTTTGCAATTGCAATAAACACTCCTAAGATACCCAGTCCCTTTTGGTCTTTGTGTTTTTAATTGTATGGTGTTTCCTGATCAAAATATGAGCTGGTTAATCTTATCATCCAAGTCAATCAGGGTCATACTTTAGATTCCTCAAGCGATGCCATTTGTGTCGTCAAATTTAAGAATAACCTCCGTGTTAAACACAATTATATTTATATAAACGAGTAGTAAGTAATAGGACTGAGTACTTTATAGAAAACACTCCACGCCAACCGTTTGATTAAAAAATGATTGCTATCACAAAATCAGTATAATGAAATTATTTGTTCCTAAAGGTTCTCAATATGCTCGATTAAGGCAAAAACCTCGTTGTTGTAAGAGTATGTTGTATAGAAGATTAAAATGGTAAAGGCCGCAAAAGTTACAAGATGGCGACGACGCGTCAGCAGAAAAGCTCAAGCAAGTCAGGCACAATTAGAGAAAACTGAAATGAACATAATTAAAAATTTAAATACTCGAAAGGATGTAAAAATTTTAACTTCTTGAAACAACTTATTTTCTAATCTTAATTTAATGCCAGTTATCAATGAATCAACTAGAAGTGTATAAAGCTTATAACCTGTTTTCGTGGAGAGGTGGAGGTACATTGTTACAGCTAAGTGGTTGGTAATTAATTCAAGGACCGTTTATTCTTAAATAGGAAAAAACATTTGCCTCCAGGTACAAAATATAACAGATTTAAAAGTTCATGTTAAGAGTTCCAGATATTTTCAGAATGTCATGTTATGAGTTTGATTTTATAATATGAAAACTAATGATTTTTTCTCCTCTGTCGATTTTATTACACATTGTATTTTATACCTGTTTTTTTACTGATCCTATATTAGATATATGGATAGAGTGTTATGTAGATCAAGTATTAAATGGAATAATATTGTTAAATGGACTTTAGTTAACAGTTTGAAATAAGAGATTTAAGTTTATTGACAGTGAAATTAATTATATATTATTGGTTCTCTGTTAAAGATCAGAAAATAGTATATTGGCTATGCTCAACGGTGTAGAGGAAGATATTTCCTCTGACAAAATTACAGCGCCAATTATTGATAAATTTAAACCACCGTGGCTGATTGCAACGAATATTATTTAAAAAGAAATTATCCGTTTATTTTCTAGAACATTCATTGTTTAAATACTTAACAGTATAAAAACATTTTAATTGTGCGTAATTTCGGAGTTCGGTAATCTGTGCCTGACTGATGTGACTTTATTTAGCAAGCTGCATTTGCCTTTTTCCACATTTTGGTTTACAAAATTCTTGATCTTCACAATATACACCTTCTATCATTTTGTGTTTTGAATCGTACATATTGGGGACATTCTGGAACAAGTATTTCAGTAATGCTGTTTTTCGCGTCTTATTTTTTTCCAGATAATTTGATCGGGTGTATTGTTACATAAGAAGTACACAGTCCGTTGCCTAATAAAAGGTTATGAATTATATACATAAGTTCGATCAACATGGAGGCCAATCGTAATTTCGAGGGCACTAACAAGTTAGCTCAAAATATAGCAGGCATGAACTTAATCGATGTGAAATAGAATACTAGCTTAACAAACTCAAACAGATTTATTAAAGCTGAAACCGACTTGGCATCTATGGGGTTCTCATTAACTAATATGGTTGGAGCCTCTACAACGGCAACCATAGATTGAGGTACAAATTCTAATTTAATACAGAAAAAATAAGCAGAATTTAAAACTAATTCTAACATTATATAAAACGGATAGTGAATTGATTTTGAGTTGGAAAACTTGTTAGACAATTTAATCTGCAATTGACTTTGACACTTTAATAAAAAAATATTTCGCAAACAAATTAAAAATAATGAAAGTTTCATCTTGGTATATTGATTGAAAAATTACATCAATTGCCCTTAACCTTTTGAAGTTGACCTGTGTTTTTTTACCAAAATATTAATTGATGGTACAATACAACTTGTACTATAACTATAGTCGTCAAACCATCGCCTAAAATTAGCAGGTCAAAGAATGCCAACGATCATAGGATAATTTCAACTCTCTATAACGTAATGTAAATTTGGAAACGATTAGCTCATTGAATATTGATCCGACAACCTTTAGAATACTTAGCTATTATTTATACAATAGAAGAATAGTTGTTCAACCAAAGAATATGTGATTCAGATTGCTAAAATTTAAAATTGGTTTTTCACAAGGATAAAGATTGGGACCAATTCCAATTAAAATCATATCTGCGTAATTAAAGATTACGTTCCTTAATGATCGAATATGAAAATTTGTTGACGACCTACAAATCGTCTTTCCGATTAATCCAAAAGTTTTGATATAACTAAAATTAACTTAACACAAAATATTTATGATCTGTGTAGATACCATACACTCTGGCCTTGATCGATATCAGTTATCACATTTCGCGGTAAGCATGACATCATTCAATTCAATATATTACAGTTAAAAACTGTTTGTTGCGAAGAACTAATATATATGCAAGTATGTATTGGG